>CBVK0100020931.1:0-35198 GCA_900067695.1 Picea abies
TCTTCCGATCTCACCATATAGAACTACTTGCAAGAATTTGACAATGCAGACTCCCTTTAAGTTGGTTTATGGTCTAAAAGCAGTGGTACCTATGAAATATCTAGTTCCTAGCTTGAGAATTGTAGCATTTACAGGTATGGATGACATAGGCACTATGCAAGACAGGCTTACATAGTTGGTCGAACTGGAAGAAGACAGGTTCATTGCAGGATTTCAACAACAGGTTCAAAAGGAATGAGAAAAGGCCTATCACGACAGACATATCAAGAAGAAAGACTTTAAGCAAGGAGATCTCGTATTGGTATATGACAGCAAGTTCATGAAGCATCCAGGGAAGTTCATGACACATTGGCTTGGTCCATATGAGGTTGCTTATGTTATAGAAGGAGGAGTTGTGCTGTTGAAGACTTTGAATGGAGAATGGAAGGGAGGTTTAGTGAATGGGATCAGATTGAAATCGTATTATGACAACCAGATGCCTCGCAGCTCTCAGTAAAAGCAAAAGAAGAAGGGTCTAGGTACCAAGTGTAGTTGAAACTGGGTACCAGACACATAGAAGATAGTCTGCACAAGGAAGGGAGGAACAAAACATAGAGCACAGGCTGCTCCATGCAGTCTGAAGTCAAAGTGAAACAGAAGGTTCATACCTGTAGTTCCTCGAGACAAGTCACATGTGAGTGTTGGGGGCCTGCTGGCCCTTGGTTATGAAAGAAAGCAAAGATTAAGGAAGAAAAGCAAAGTGAAAATTGTGTGGAAGACACATTGACTAAGATTGGGTCGAAGTGATCAAAGAAGCAGAAGGGAAGGAGAGAAGTAATGGAAAACGAGTCATTGGACGAGAAGATCAAGGACAATAGATCCGCAAGGAAGATGGATCATGGACAACTCAGCAAGCGAAAAAATCCACCAATGGATGCTTTGGAGCACCTCGTGGGAAAGATGGAAAGAAAGGTTGGTGAAGCCCTGAAAATGCAGGTCAAGTTGACCTAGGGTTTTAGACACTTAGGGTTTTGACACCTAGGTTTCGGCCTAGGGTTGTTGGAGAGTCATTGTAATGTATAAATAAAGATTGAGAGGAGTGAGGAAAGGTTCATTCGAGGTTGGTCATTGTTAGTCATCATTATTGATATTGGGTGATTACTATTGTGCGAGGAAGAAGTGTTGTGTGTGAGAGCATTCTTGTATTGTAAGATCTTCAGTTGGGTGCGAATATCAACCCTGCAGCTGGGTGCATAGGGAGGGGCGATAGAGAAGAGAGAAAGAGAGATATATCTACAAGCTAAGAGTGCAGATAGAATTGTATGTTTTCACATAATATATATAAAAACGTAGTTTTGTGGACGTATCCCTAGGGAGAGGGTGAACCATGTATATTTTGTTGTCCTATGTGTTTGATGTTTTGTTCTTTGCTTCCTGTTAGTTTGTTATTTCATTATTGTGATAAATATGAGATATAATTGTGTGAAGTAGACCTAAGTTGGTAAAGGATAACTAGATATCTGTGTGTTGTTCCTTTGAATCCACTTTCATTTCCTCTGGTTGTAGACAATTTTGTCCTACAACCCCCTATTGCTACTTTGGGTGAGTCTGCATCTGCTCCGTAGGTGTTGCCGAAAGGGCCAGTAGTTAGGGCTTGTTGGTACGCTGTTAGAGTTGAACCCTGGGTCTAACCCTGTGCCAATAGAAGCCATGAAGGCCCTCTGTCATCCTTATTGGTCTTGGTTGAAGGGTTTTTATTCGGTCCATATTGGTTGGTCGTCTACATGCTTTCTTATCACCATACCAGTCATTTTCTATTATGGGGTTTACTAGGTTTGAAACACCTTGTGTCAATGCGCATTGTTTCACTTGGGTATGGGTTTGTTCATGCTACTAATGGTTGCACAGTGGGTTATATTGCTTCTTCTCGGCTCTGTTTTATATTAGTGTTGTTAGTTGGTTGATTGGGAGAGCCATGAGGGTTATACCCTGCGTGTTCTAAGTGTTGTTACAAGGCCAAAATGGAGCCTTTGCTCCTCTGTTCATAGTCTCTCCTATCTCACAAACTCTAACCCTGTCAGTGAAGTCATTGGTGGTATACCCTGTGTGTGCATCGTTGGTCTTGTAGGTTCTCACCCGATGATGGGAGTTGACTACAGTCTCCCTGTGCTGGTCCACAGAGCAAACCCTTGATTTCTCAAGCCTGGGTTTTGATAGAGGGGACCGTTATGGCCTGTTGGGTATAATGTTGGTTGTTATGAGTTGTTGGGTGTTGTCAACAGTGTTTGATTTCTGGCTCATCTCTGTTGATTATGTTGACATTGGTGTTGGTTTTGGTATTTAGTCACTGCATTGGTTATTATGACAATCAAATTGATAACTCAACATGGTAGTTTGGTTGATTGGAGAATTGGATTGAATGCACAGTCGTTGTCTCTTACGTTGTGATTATTGAATTGTCAACCAAGCATTAGTTTTAATTGATTAAGTCACAACAATGCTTCGTGCGTGATGCGTGGGTATGTGTGGCGTTCTTACACCATGGTAGGTTGAGTTAATAATTGTTGTGACTTTGTGTTTTAAATTTTTGAATGGGAGTATTGCAATTTTGGTAATCATGGCAGGGCCATCCACTATATATGTTATGTATATTATTTGATTGAGCCATCAGAGAGGGTCACGGGTTTTTAAACAATATGGTTTTGTTAATTTGATCAATTTCTGAGGTGAGATCAGGCATGCTATTGTTTCCTCGTTATATTGGGTTTATATCCCAACATTGTGGATGTTTAGATTCAAGTAGTTAGACATGACAGTCACATAAATGATCTCGTGTTTTTTTAAGTGGTCTGTGTATCCCACAACGTCATATGAATTGAAATGATAATTGTTGTCTATGTGTTTAAATGAAAAATCAAGATCTTTGCAATTAAAATATGGATCATTATGTTTGACTGCCCACTATGTATGTTTAATGAATATCATACATCTTAACAAAGATAAGCATGGGTGTTGTTGCAATATGGTCTTATTACAATTTAATTGTTGATGGAAAGTGGTTGATGAGTTGACATTGAATAGAGTGGAAATAAGTGATTGTTTTTTTCCATTTGGGGATTGTTTTAAAATATTAATTGGATAAATAAGAAGAAAAAAGATCCTCTACAGGTTGTTGTGGAATGCATATTGTCTTGTTTTGATGACACTGTGTTAAATATTTGATTACGAACAGTGAGCAAGTTAATGCACAAAATTGATTGAATTATACACAATAATTGATCATTTGATCACAATGACTATTTGGTTGTTGTTGGACCTTTTGTGTTTGATACATAGTGGTTTTATGGATTACTTAATTAATTCTATCAACAATATCTGCTCTCTTTCCCTACCATTATTTTGTTTTTCGCTAATTACAACCCCCTCGCCTTCCCACATCCATTTTTCACTCCTTGTTCTTAAAATTTAATTACAATTAAGAGAATTCTATATTGACACAATTTAAAATCACATTTTCTTTTGATTGGAACACAATTTTGTATTCTTTGGTTTACATTGCAATTAATTGTTTGTTGTCTTTGAGTAGTAACCGTGATTCTTTTTCCCTCTCATTTTATAGTTTTTTCGCTCAATACAAACCCTCGCATATCCCAAAACTTTTGTTCACCCCCTGCTCATTGACAACAGTTAAATAATTTGTATGGATTGGATTCCATGAGTTTGGTATGTTGCTGAGCCAAAATCTATTTCATATTTTTAAAGAGTTATGATGTATGGTTATTAAAGGGACTATTTTCTAATCAATCATGCATGCAGGAATGAGCGTTTTCAGTTGAGGTAGCCATGGCAGAAATAACCGAGGGAGAGGTAATTGGAACAGAAGCCCCAGAAGGCCAAGATTCTACATACACTTTGATGTTGACTCACAAGAGTTAGGCCAATTATTTAAGGTTGGATTTTTCAATTGGATTGGGCAAGGAGTGGTTCAACCTAGGCCTGAAAGGCCTCCCTTCCAAGTTTCACAAGCCCTTGGTATTCCCATGCCTCCTCATGTCTCATTGCAACTCGAGGTTCCTGAAAACGGTGGATGGAAAGAGATTGTCCACCCGGCAGTATCCCAACATTGTGGCTGGCCCAATTTGTCCTTACCTTCTCCCCTGCCTATTAACCAGATTGTCCAAGTTGCACCTATCCAATCACCAGTTTAGTCCTCTCATGCTAGCAAAAGGTTGAAAACCGAGGCCCACCATGCCCCTGACAAAGGAAAAGCCATTGTTTCCCCTTCCTCACCCTCCAATGGCTTTGATAAATCTGTGTCTTCCCGGATGCATTTGATGGATGATTGTTCTCATGTGATCAGTGAGATTAGGCCAAAAGGCTCAGCGCAGCCAAAGAAAATTTCAGAGAAATCAAAGGGTGACAACATCAATCAAGGAAAGATTGCATCTCAGAGTGGAAAATATGGTTTTTGAGTTTTATTTTATTTATTGTTGACGACAATTGACCTCAGAAGTTTTGGACAACATGTTTTCTTTGGATATATGAGTAATATAGTTTTTTGAAAATAATTTCAAATATCAATGAGATAAATGGTCAAATGTGAATGTGATGATGGGAGTCACAAAGAGGGGTGTTTTTATTAATTAACTAGTTATGTTATGATTGTTAAGAGCCAAAGGGAGTCACATGGGGTCCCACCTACTAGTTATTATTTATTTAAAACCCTTATTATGATTTATTACTCTTCCCCCCTAACTAAAAAGTTGGTTGAGTTTTTTAGTTAACTTAACTAATGAGGTAGTTCAACTACTTTAGCCAATTCTAATTTTCTTAAAGGGAAAAGAAAGGGAGGAACAAGAGGAGGATAGAAGGAGAAACATACTAAGGTTTGCTCTTCGAGTTTATGTTGAGATAGTTTAGTTTTCATTCATTCCTTAATTTATCACAAGCCTAATTATTTTTTACGATAGTAGGGTCTTATTGTAGACAACAAGATTCAGGGCTGAATTACATCATTCGGGCACTTGTTTTTCAGAGGTGTTGATCTATCTTTGATAGTCTGTGTAGAATTGCTTGTTTGTGAATTAGTTTTCATGACTGACAAAGGATATTGTGCATATTCGAGTGGGCAACAATCTGTGGCAAACTGATCCAACTTTTAGAGTTCAGTTTTGATTTTTTGTCAGAGGTCCTTTTGTATGTTCCATCGGGAATGTCTAATTTTTACTTTGGTCCAAAAATTATTTACGAAATTTTGTAAAGAGAATGACTCTTTGGTGAATTGGAATGAAATAAAGGATTGCTTTATGTCTCATCTATCTTGATTATCATCTTGGTGTCTTTTCTTTTGTCTCTACATTTATTTCAACAACTGTTATATTCAAAAAATCATATAAATAACAAATTTTCCAGCAAGCTTTTATTTATAAAAGACTAGCCTAAGCACTTGTAATCAATACTTGTGAGTTAGGATATTGTTTTTGATGGCCATAAACTGAGCATGACATTCCCATCTATTTTTATTTAGCCAAACAGATTTTGAAAATGCTTGAGTAAGATCATTTCATATCTTTTCCTCAACATTTATTTGGCGACCATATTGGGGAGATCTTAAATATCTCTTTGGTTAATTTTTATACTCGATTTTTCATCGACACATCTATTTTTTTTTATATTGATTCTTTGACTGTTTTGTTTCTTAATGACTGTGGTTGTTGCAAGGCATCCCAATATTGAGCCCAGTCTTCAAGATCAGACCAACATTGCTTTGGATCTGGTTAACACCATTTTAGACACTGCCAATACCCGTGCTGATCTTAATCATTCATGGGCAGCGATTGAGCGAGATATTAGTTCCCAAGAATGTTGGGAAGCTAGATGTAGACAATTTAGAAATTAGCAGTATCCTTCTTGTCCCTTCAGTTTTGGCCTTTCTTTCATGTCCTTAGATTCTCATGTCTCTTGAAGAAGAAGAGGCTTATCACCTTAAATTAACCCTATTGTTGAAATAGGAAGAAGGAACGTTGTGTTATCTTCCCAACAAAGTTCTCTAAGGAGAACTTTGCCTGATTCATCAAGTTCGTCTTTCTTTCCCTCATCTATCACCCACAAGATGGAATCTAGTGGTGGCTTTGGTGGCACTGGAAGTGCTTCCTCTTCTCAGTATTCATCTTCGTCAGTGATTGGTAGCTTATATAGCCACCATATCCCTGTCCAATCTACCACAAATCCCGCAAAATTCATTAAAAAGTATGGAATTTTTCAGTTTGAAGAAGACATCACAACCACACTGTGGCATGTGTCCTCTCCTCTTAACCTTGCACCTGCTACTCATCCACTTCCTAAATTCGAAGAAAATCTTCCTAGGTTTTCAGGAAATAACATTGTCACTACTAACAAAAACCTGGTGGCATTTTCTAATGCTTGTCATAACATAAGAGCCAATGACAATGATACTTTCATGTGCTTATTCGTCAATTCCTTGGAAGGAAAGGCTGCAGCCAATTTATTTGAACTTCCTCCTAAGATTTTGTATACTTGGGAAGACTTAATCTATTGGTTCAGATATACTTATGGGCAATCTAAAATCCCAGCCAAGAAGTTACAAGAATATAATAACATTACTTATAAGGATGGTGAGACCATCAGGTCCTTCAACTTGCGTTTCACTAAGTTATACAATCAAATCCCTGAACTCATTCTACCTCAGAACCAAGTAGCTTTCATGAATTACTACAATGCATTACCTTCCCCCTACCATCATAGGCTTGAGGAAAAATCCATTGATAATCTCGGTTCCGCTCTGCATACTTGTTCAGAGTATGAAGAACTGCTTGAAAGAACGAGTCTTCCTCAGGGAGAGTCGGTTAAATAGACAGACATGTATGCCCTCTTATAGCTAGTACAAGACATGAATAATCGTATGATAGTGTTCGAGTGAAAGGGAACTGTCTCCCCTCTCACCCCTGAAGCTTCATCCTCTTTTGCACCGCCCTTTAGAAATCGAATTGAAAATAATTTTTAGCCTAAATATATTTTGCCTCGAAGTTGGTGTAACTTCTGCGAGGAACACCACGAGGAAGCCACATGTGAGGTAAGGAAGAGTTCCAGATATAAGATCTTTGGTAAAATACTAGAAACTACTATCACTGTCCTATATTTCGCAGATCCAGAAGATGTCATGATCATCAATACTTGGAACAAATCCTATTCTCCAAGGGAAAATTTGATCCTCACCGCAATTCTTCTAGCCTGGGATCATCCTCGCCCACTGCTATTGTTAAGGTTCCTAAGGTTCCTAACAGTCAAGAAATAACCTCTCCTCTCCCCTATTCCAAGTAAAATATCTTGAATCAATTGGCCAATATCAAAGCAGATGCAACCCTTCTAGACATGGTTGTCATCCCTGAACAATAGATGCATTTGAAACAATTCATGGAAGGAATAGCTTATGTGGTAGACAATCTTTCTGAAGAGGTAAACGAAGAGGATTCATCTATAAATAAAGTATGTGTACATAACTTTAGATACCCTGTAAAAAATCCCCCTTTTTACATTTCTGTAAAAATTATGGATAAGATAGCCCATTGTTGCCTCATTGATGGCGGTTTGGGCCCAAGTGTGATATTGAAGATTATTATGGAAGAGCTAGGCTTGTCTTGTACAAATGAAAATTCTAGAAGCACGCTCTCCTATAATAGCCTACAACAAACGACCATAGGTGAGATTAAAGATGTAACCTTAGTTTTATGCGCACAACCTGAAATAAGGACAACCCTTAGTATTCAGGTAATCGATATGCCGGTAAGCAATTACTCAATTATCTTGGGAAGAGATTGGCAAGCCTTAACAGGTGGATATATCTCGCTCGATAGGACACATTTATCCATTCCTCAGAATGGTAAGAACATTATAGTCCTTAGAGAGGGAAGGATTCTAGCCTACATAGAGAGTGTTTCACAACCTAATGTAAACTATGTCGAAGAGGACCTAGGGGTGTATTCCATCTTTGCTGAGGAGGACAACATTCCCATGGAACAAATTGATTTAGATAATGATATGTGGCACATGCACTTTGATGGATCATGCTCAATTGAAGGAAATGGGGTTGGTGTTATCTTGGTTACCCCTATAGAGAAAATTCATAAGTTGTCCAACAGGTTGGAGTTTCCTTGTATGGAAAATGTCATTGAATTCAAAGATTTATTATTAGGCATTGAAAATGGATATAATCTTGGTTGTGGTCACCTTTCGATCTTTGGGGATTCTGATCTTGTTGTGAATCTTGTACATAGAATTTACTTTCCTAGCAACAAGTTGATAAAATGATACACCCAAACTGTTTGGGCACTCATCCCAAACATTTTATCTTTCAACATCACTCATGTTAAGAGGGAGTTAAACTCAACGGCTGATCGGTTAGCTATTTTTGCAGCCTCCCCTAATCGACAACTTTTACCACACATGTTTGATTGTAATTTTAAATCTCTATATCGTCCACATATCCCTGACAATATAGAATCTTGGTAGGCCCTCCCTAACGATGAGAACATTTGTGCTTTCATTCAAGATGAACCTCTTAAGCCCAAGGAAATTATATCCATAGAAAAAAACAAGATTCCTAAGGGCCCGACTCCTCTAGAGAGTTCATTTTCATCGAGTGATGTAGGAAATAAAGAGAAATGGGAAGAAGAGGAGTCAAGAAGGAAGGTGGGTGAAACCATCTCCTTGAACATTGGGGCACTCGAATGTTCAAAGAATGTTAAAATAAGTGTCCAATGTTCTGATAGAGAAGAAATGAAGTTGGCCAAGCTACTTGGTAGATTTCAAGATGTTTTTTCTTGGTCTTATGAGGATATTCGTGGTTTTGATCCTGGTCTCATTCAACATGCTATCCCCATCAAGGAAGGCATGAAACCAGCTAGTAAAAAACAAAGGCCAATTAACTCTGCATTTAAAACAACTTTTCAAAGGGAGTTGGAAAATTTCTTAAGGGCTGGGATTATTTTTCCAGTCTACCTTGGATGGGTTTCCAATTGGGTACCTGTTTCAAAGAACACTAGTCATATTACAACATGTGTTAATTTTCTCACTTTTAGTCAGGTTATTATGAGAAATCCTTTTCCTCCCCTCAATATGGAAATGATTCTGCAACAGGTTGTAAGGTCACAGATGAGGCCCTTACTTGACGAATTTTTGGGTTAAAGTAAAATCAAGGGAAAAGTGGCAGATGTTCACAAAACCACTCTTATCACTAATTAGGGTACCATGACTTATACATTCCTATTTTCTGGCTTACCTGATGCAATTATTTCTTTTAAAAGACCTATACACACAACTCTTGATGAATTGATCAGTATCCATATTTACCTTAATGATCTAATCATATACATTAAGGGGTTGATAATTACCTTAGAGTTCCAAGTGTTATTTATGGGTCCGTTCAAAATTTCTTTTGTCCTGGATACTAACTCTTACATTCTAAAGGATTTACGTGAGAAATTGTTTTCCTACAACATTAACGGTTCTCGCTTGAAACATTGTGAGGGACCAACGTGAAAAGTTCTAATTCTATTTGGATTTTCTGTATACTAGTAACCTAGCTCTGCTTTCAATTTTGCACTATTTATTTTCTGCTTTATAGTATTTTGACTTCTCCTTTCTGTTTTAAAAACATTTCTTACTGCTTTTTACATTTCTGTCATTTTATTGTTGTTGTTTTAAACTTTGCAATTTTACTTCTGTCATGATTTTGTTTCCTACCATCTCTAGTTAATTTGGTCAAAATAAGTTGTTGTATCAGTTCTGCCACAGTGACACTCCTGCAAAGCATTGTTAGTCAATAACAATCAACCTTACACAGTTGTTACGATGTTTCCCCTGAAGGCACCCTTGAATTTGTTATCTACTTCCACTGTTGTCTAGAAAAAAAAAATGGGTTATCTCCTACTTCTGCTTTCCTTTTCTTCATCCATTTGAGAATTTGAGAGAGTAAATCCATAAAATTTCTCCTTGAAGTTAAGAATCAATCCCGGTTGGACGATTATGCACACAGTGGTAAAACCCATCATACTTAACACTTTTCACGAATTATTCCAAATTCCTAGTCATTTTTCCATTAAATCCGCCCACTTCCCCCTATTGCATAATATTCCTGGTTATATCTTCTTGACCTTTTGTTCTCAGTGTGCGAAAACATGAGTTCTAAGTTCTAAATCTGTTGAAAACAAATTTCCTTGTGGAGTCACCAGTTTGTTGACAATTAAAATCACAACGAGGTTTTTTGCTCGCAAAGTATTGTTAAAGCCTATAATTATAAACTAACAAGATATATACTAATAATAGGTGGGACCCCCTTGTATATTGGGAGATCAGATCTGGTTCTTATTTCATGTTTTTGTTGCTATTCGACATCGCTTACAAGGTTCTACATGATTGATGAAATCTTGATTTTATTGGCGATGAATAATGCATGTTGTGTGTTGTTTCGATGGCCTATGTGATCTATTGTTATCCTTGCTATTTGATCATGGATTCATTATTGTGACGCCTGCACAAAAGATATGTTAGTAACAACACATAAGAAGCGGTTGAAAAGAAATAAAAGAAATATAAACAAAATGCAAAAGGAAGAGATTAAACTATAGTAATATGCTACTCTACATGCATTGAAATTAAAAGATCGTTGTTAATCCTAGCTAACAAGTTAATAGATATGCGATTTGTTGATTAATATGAAACATGGTTGATATGTGTTATGGTATAAGTTGGAAATGGATAATTGTGATATGGGTGGCACGTTTGACAAGTGATGGATGCTAATTCTGATGCATGGTTTAATTGAATGTGTTAATGGGAGGTTGGCTTGCGTGTACTAAGGAATTGAATGAGTGGGGGTAGGGAAGATTTCATTTACTTCATGACACTCCTACTCTTTCCACTGGCCACCACCCTAGTTGGGCCATTGTTCAACTGTGTTTTGCTGTGATTAGGCTCTGATTTTCAAGCAGAGGAAAAACCGCTTGGCCAAGCTCGCGTTTTTAAGGTGCTTTTGGTTACAGGTATGTATTTTTGCCATCCATGAATCTAATTTGGTTATGAAATAGATATTGGCTCAAAATGTATGGTTCTCTGCTTTCCTTAAGTCTAGAAACCGTGTAAATTTGTGATATTTTTCTTGAATGAATCGTTGGTGTGGTTCTCATTGCAATAATGTTGAATTCACAATTTTATTGATCATTCTGAGTGTTAGAAGCCATGAAGGCCCTCTGTCATCCTTAATGGTCTTGGTTGAAGGGTTTTTATTCGGTCTAGATTGGTTGGTTGTCTCCATGCTTTCTTATCACCATACCTAGTCATTTGTTGTTATGGGGTTTACTAGGTTTGAAACACCTTGTGTCACTACACATTGTTTCACTTGGGTATGGGTTTGTTCATGCTACTGATGTTTGTGCAGTGGGTTATATTGCTTATTCTCGGCTCTGTTTTATCTCAGTGTTGTTAGTTGGTTGATTGGGAGAGACACGAGGGTTATACCCTGCGTGTTCTAAGTGTTGTTACAAGGCCAAAATGGAGCATTTGCTCCTATGTTCATAGTCTCTCCTTTCTCGTGAACCATCACCCTGTTAGCGAATTCATTGGTGGTATATCCTATGTGTGCATCGTTGGTCTCAGAGGTTCTCACCCAATGATGGGAGTTGACTCCAGTCTCCCTGTGCTGGTCCATAGAGAAATCCCTTGATTTCTCAAGCTTGGGTTTTGATAGAGAGGACCGTTATGGCCTGTCGGGTATATTGTTGGTTGTTATGAGTTGTTGGGTGTTGTCAACAGTGTTCGATTTCTAGCTCATATATGTTGATTATGTTGACAGTGGTGTTGGTTTTGGTATTTAGTCACTGCATTGGTGATTATTACAATCAAATTGATAACTCAGCATGGTAATTTGGTTGATTGGAGAATTGGATTGAATGCACAGTCATTGTCTCTTACATTGTGATTATTGAATTGTTGACCAAGCATTAGTTTTAATTGATTAAGTCACAATAATGCTTATTGCGTGATGCGTGGGTATGTGTGGCATTCCTACAGAATGGTAGGTTGAGTTAATAATTGTTGTGACTGTGTGTTTTAAATTGTCGAATGGGAGTATTGTAATTGTGGTAATCATGGCAGGGCCATCCACTATACATGTTATGGATATTATTTGATTGTGCCATCAGAGAGGGTCATGGGTTTTTTAACAATATGGTTTTGTTAATTTGATCAATTTGTGAGGTGAGATCGGGCATGCTGTTGTTGCTCGTTGTATTGGTTTGATATCCCAACATTGTGGATGTTTAGATTCAAGTAGACATGACAGTCACATAAATGATCTCACATTTTGTTAAGTGGTCTGTGTATCCCACAACATCGTATGAATTGAAATGATAATTGTTGTCTGTGTGTTTAAATGGAAAATCGGGATTGTTGCAATTAAAATATGGATCATTGTGTTTGACTGTCCACTATGTATGTTTAATGAATATCATACATATTAACAGAGATAACCACAGTTGTTGTGGTAGTATGGTCTTATTACAATTTAATTGTTGATGGAAAGTGGTTGATGAGTTGACACTGAACAGAGTGGAAATACGTGACTGTTTTTTCATTTGGGGATTGTTTTAAAATATTAATTGGATAAATAAGAAGAAAAGATCTCCTCTACAGGTTGTTGTGGAATGCATACTGTCTTGTTTTGATGACACTGTGTTAAATATTTTATTACGAACAATGAGCAAGTTAACGCACATAATTGATTGAATTATACACAGTAATTGATCATTTGATCACAGTGACTATTTGGTTGGTGTTGGACCTTTTGTGTTTGATATATAATGGTTTTATGGATTACTTAATTAATTTTATGAACAATATCCACTCTCTTTCCCTACTATTATTTCGTGTTTCGCTAATTACAACCCCCTCTCCTTCCCACATCCATTTTTCACTCCATGTTTTTAAAATTTAAATACAATTAAGAGAATTCTATATTGAAACAGTTTGAAATTGCATTTTCTTTTGATTGGAACACAGTTTTATATTCTTTGGTTTACATTGCAATTAATTGTTTGTTGTCTTTGAGTAGTGACCATGATTATTTTTCCCTCTCATTTTATCATTTTTCACTCAATACAAACCCCTCGCATATCCCAGAACCTTTGTTCACCCCCTGCTCATCGACAACAGTTAAACAATTTGTTTGGATTGGATTACATGAGTCTGATATGTTTCTTAGCCAAAATCTATTTCATATTTTTAAGGAGTTATCATGTATGGTTGTTAAAGGGACTATTTGCTAATCAATCATGCATGAAGGAATGAGCTCTTTCAGTTGAGGCAGCCATGGCAGAGGCAACCGAGGGAGAGGTAATTGGAACAGAGGCCCTAGAAGGCCAAGATTCTCCATACACATTGATGTTGACTCGCAAGAGTTAGGCCAGTTATTTCAGGCTGGATTTTTCAATTGGATTGGGAAAGGAGTGGTTCAACCTATGCCTAAAAGGCCTCCCTTCCAAGCTCCATAATCCCCTGGTATTCTCGTGCCCCCTAATGTCTCATTGCAACCCGAGGTTCCCAAAAATGATGGATGGCAATAGATTGTCCACCCGACAGTCTCCCAACATTGTGGCTGGCCCAATTTGTCCTTACCTGCTCCCCCGCCTATTAACCAGATTGTCCAAGCTGCACCTCTCCACTCACAAGTTCAGTCTTCTCATGCTAGAAAAAGGTTGAAAATCGAGGCCCACCATGCCCCTGACAAAGGAAAAGCTATTGTTTCCCCTTCCTCACCCTCTAATGGCTCTGATAAATCCGTGTCTTCCTGGATGCATTTGAGGGTCGCTTTTTCTCATGTGATCATCGAGATTAGGCAAAAAGGCTCAGCGTAGCCAAAGGCAAGTTCAGAAAAATCAAAGGGTGACAACAACAATCAAGGAAAGATTGCATCTCAGAGTGGAAAATATGGTTTTTGAGTTTTATTTTATTTATTGTTGATGATAGTTGACCTCAGAAGTTTTGGACATGTTTTCTTTGGATATACGAGTAATATATTTTTTTGAAAATAATTTCAAATATCAATGAGATAAATGGTCAAATGTGAATGTGATGATGGGAGTCACAAGGAGGGGTGTTTTTCTTAATTAAATAGTTATGTTATGATTGTTAAGAGCCAAAGGGAGTCACAAGGGGTCCCACCTACTAGTTATTATTGATTAAAAACCCTTATTATGATTTATTACTCTTCCCCCCTAACTAAAAAGTTAGTTGAGTTTTTTAGTTAACTTAACTAATGAGGTAGTTCAATTACTTCAACCAATTCTAATTTGATTAAAGGGAAAAGAAAGGGAGGAACAAGAGGAGGATGGAAGGAGAAGCATACTAAGGTTTTCTCTTTGAGTTTATGTTGAGATAGTTTAGTTTTCATTCATTCCTTAATTTATCACAAGCATGATTATTTTTTATGATAGCAGGGTCTTATTGTAGACAACAAGATTCAGGGCTGAATTACATCATTCAGACACTTGTTTTTCAGAGGTGTTGATCTATCTTTAATAGTTTGTGTAGACTTGTCTGTTTGTGAATTAGTTTTCATGACTTACAAAGGCTATTGTGCATAGTCGAGTGGGAGACAATCTGTGGCAAGTTGATCCAACTTTTAGAGTTCAGTTTTGATTTTCTGTCAAAGGTCCTTTTGTATCTTCCATCGAGGATGTCTAAGTTTGACTTTGGTCCAAAACTTCTTTACAAAATTTTGTAAAGAGAATGACTCTTTGGTGAATTGGAATGAAATAAAGGATTGCTTTATGTCTCATCTGTCTTTATTATCATCTTGGTGTCTTTGCTTCCATCTCTACATTTATTTCAGCAACTATTATATTCATAAAATCATATAAATAATGTAGTTTCAAACAAACTTTTATTTATAAAATACTAGCCTAAGCACTTGTAATCAATACTTGTGAGTTAGGATATTATTTTTGATGGCTATAAACATAGGGTGACATTCACATCTATTTTGATTTAGCCAAACATAATCTGAAAATGGTTGAGTAAGATCATTTCATATCTTTCCTCAATAGGTTGCATGGAAAAATAATTGACAAGGAGGTTAGGCATGCAGGGCATGAATAGGAGAAGTCATTTCCACAATAACCACCATAGCAGTCAAGGGCTTTGACGCTAGCTAACAATCATGTGGAGAAGGGTTGTTGGTGTAGAGGAGAGGCGATAGAGCTAAAGAGACAACGGGTTGAGGAGTGGCAGCAAGTGTGGACACAAAGGAGGCATGGGTTCGTGCAGCAGTAGCGCGGGTGCATGGAGTAATTTTTGGTTTTAGAGGGAAGTTGTCAACAACCACTAACAATCATGAACCAAAATCATCACCCAGCTATTGGCAGGGCTAGTAGGGACGTCGGTCGAGCCAATAGCCAACAGAGCCATCGACAGGGCCAACAAAGGCCACTTGCAAGGCAACAAGCTTAGCAGAGTCCCAAAGAAGCGATTGAGAAGCCTAGAGAAGTACTTAGGCAAAAAAAAAAGGCTTTGAGAAAATTCTAGTAGGGGTCCAAGCAACAAGAAGTGTTATCGCACATGTTGTAGATTGGGAAAAGCCTGACCCAAACCACAAGATGACGATAACTGGGAGAATACCTACCCATTGTCACCTCATATAAGTATTCTCGTCACTTTAGAGGTGAAGTGATCACCTCAAGGGGGGGATCTCAGGTGGCCCTAGCAGGAAATGAGATGGAAAGTGATACTTGTGAATGAATTCCCCTATAGGTTTAGTTGTTAAGTGGAATAAGGATTGGTAATGATTCTCAAGGGTAATTTATGGTTTCCAAGTCTTTGAGTACCTGCAAAAAAGTGATTGTACCTACCTGAGACACAAGAAACACCTAGTATATAAGTTATATGTTAAGTGGAAAAGTAAGTTAAGATTGTTGTCCCTATTTTCAGAAGTCAACAAAGATATATATATCAGCAAAGAGATGATTATTAGAGTTGCTAAACATGATTCTAAAAGTCTAACAAATGGTGCAAGAGATAAGCTAGTAAACACAAGTACAACTCAAGTATAAAAGCATAGAATTTATCATCAATGTAAGGTTGTTATAGACAAGTATTGTATAGAAATATTTGCAACCTTATGGCTGTAGCAAACAATTTGTTACAACAGAAAAAATCAGCCACCAAAACTTGCCAAAGGTCCACCCAAAAGATGCACTAGGACTAGTAGATTATGCTAGCAAATTCTAACGATTTATAAGAGAGTAAAATCAAAAGTTATGATGGGATTTTTGCAACCCTAATGGATGTAGATTAAATTTTCAACAACATTAAGGAATTATTGGCCAAATGAGACGCCTTAGTGGCTTAGAGACATGTATAGCATATAGGTTAAGTTCCACTTAAAACAATTTCAATATCTCAACTTTTCACAATTACCAATGCAATAATTCATTTCTCTAATGCATGAAGACTAGTGATTTTGTATTGGGAAAATGGAGTCTCTTGATTAAACAAGTTGGATGAGTTAATTCCTTGGGGTTGTAATCCCTTTTACTCCCCAAGGAAAACCTTAAACAATAAGGAAAACCTAGGAGGGTGTAATCCCTTTTACTCCTAGTATCCTTCGCACAATAGATTATTCCAAACAATTGTAATGGACATGGAGGGGGTTGTATGCCTTTATACTCCCCAAGATATCATCACATTAACCTTACAACCAATAAAAGAGAGCAATGAACATGAAATCCTTACCTAGTTGAAGCATTAACAAGATGAAACCCTAATTCACTAAGGAAAATCCACCATAAAGCAAGAACAAGTCTCCAAGAGAGCTAACACATCATCCATCCATCCAATAACATAAGACAAGCCATCAAAATATAATGTAACCAAGAGAGATAGAGAGAATTTCCCAAGTAAGGCACAAATTTCAGTTAATGTAGTCTTCTCACAATGGGAGAGCTATGATAAAATGAGATAGAAATGACCTATATTTATACAAAAACCTCTAACAAGAGTTTGTCCACAAAAATTAGGGTAAACCACAAAGTAAGGGGACAACAACCCTTTATTTTTCCCTTTACAAGATAAATTCAAATTTGAATTTAAAAATTGCACAATAAAAACCCTAAAGTGACATCATCCCTCTAGAGGGTGACATATTGGCACTTTTAATAAGTCATTGAAGGAGAAAAAGGTAGTTGTTGGGCCCTCTAGGGCCTCATTCTCATGCACTATGGTTTCCTCCTTCAATCCAAGTCTTTTCCATCAAAACTTGTTAAGTTTCCCTTCACCACAAAGAACCTAACCCTAGGGTGACGTCAATCCCTCTTTGTGTGATTTTTTGTCCTTAGAAGCAAGTCGTTGAGATAGAAAAGGGTTGGGTTAGGTCCTCCACAGTGTCTTATTAGGCCTCCAAATGCAATCTTTGTCATTTGGTGTGTGGGCCATGGTATCCAACCTGTGGTCTCCAAGCCCCATGGAAGCTGATGTAGGAGCATCGTCAGCAAGTACACATGGTAGGACAACTCAGCGCTTGAGAGCCAATTCGGAGTCTCAAACGCTAGCCAGTACTGCAAATATTTTGAAGCAATATAAAACAAAAGAGAAAAGATCACATGCATGGAGACAAAATGAGCATGCGTGACTTGGGAGCTTAACCCTAGTCTACACGTAACCACAATTAGATAGCAGTTGGTTTGTTTCTTTTGTATAAAGAGAGATTTTGTACGCCCAAAAGGAGGGTTACAAGAATTACGAGCAAGTAGGAACTTGTGAATAGTAGTTGTTGCTTTGATTTTAGTTTTAACCATTTTATTTATTTTGGATAAAGATAATAGAGGAAAATTGATCCAATGTATGGTGTGAATATTGTTTACAATTTCCCTATTGTTGTCGTTAATCTTTTCAAGAATGAATGAATCTTTCTATGAGTGCATGTATCTTTGAAATGCTTGTATAAATCTTAAAAATCATTTTTCTTCGTGAGTCGGTGCAAGGTGTGCACACAGTTCACAAAGAGTGTGTTGACAGGGTCTGTTTTGACTCATAAAGCTCAAAAGAAATAGCATAAGACTTTCTTTGCAGGAAGTGTATAGCAACTGTCGCAAGGAGTGCACAGTCATCATAAGAACTCGAATCTTGTGTAAATATCTATTGCAAAGAGTGCACAGACCTAGAATTCAACGAAGAGTCAAAGGGACTTCGTAAAGAAGTCGAAGGACGAGAGCGGAAGATCACCAGGAAGGTGAGAAAGGATTCTTTTCAAGAATATTTGGATCTGAGTTTGATGAATTTCCCATAAAAGAAAGAAGTGCTTGGGAGATCGAAATATTTGGAGAGATCAAGCGTGAACGAGATCCAAGAAATGAACTTGCAGGAAGGATAAATCTCGAAGTCTTTAAATCCTTTCAAAAATCTTCCAAGTCTAAAGAAAGCTTTAACTCGGAGGGAAGATCTGGACCATCCGATCAGCGTCCAGACAATGAGGAGAAAGTAAAGAGGAGGAAAGATCTCAACCATTCAATCTGAGTGCAAACAGATCATAGCCGTTTGATCAAGGTAAAGTGCACTAACATTAAATCTTTGAACGTACACAGGAGGAACAAGGTCACGAAATCTGAAATCATCAAAACTGTCCATCAAGACAAGACACGTGGCAGGAGATCAACATTTCACTGAATCGTAGGGTGGAAAGGTCAAAGAACAGAGTTGTGAGAATTCGTGAAACATGAAATCACGAAAAGATCACAGTCGTTGATCATTCTGAAATCATCGAGACCGTCCATCATCAAGGAGGACACATGGTGGGAGCTCAACATTTCGCTGACTCGTGATTCAAAGAAGTCAAAGGTCGAGTTACAAGAACTCGTGAAATGCGAAATCATGAAAAGATCACAGCCGTTGATTGAAGGAGGGATTTGGACCATAGATTTGGTTTTGTCGGCACTTCGCAACTCAAAAAATCAGAGGTAAGAGTTATGGGAACTCGCGAAACCTGAAACCGTGAATATTTGACCTAAGCCATCATTTCGAGAAAATATTTGGACCGTTGAGCATCTAGGGAGATGAATCGTGAAGTGTGAACTCACGAGACACGAAAACACGAAACGCTTGAGAAATTGGCCCACGGTCACAGTGAAGGGTCACATCGATGAAGGGGAATAGAGGGGCTAGCACGTGCTAGGGTCCTGTCGGGATTTCAAAGGGTGGGAGAGTCAGAGTGAATCACATGCAAAGGACCAATACATGAATTCATGACGCACCTTTCGATTAGGCGATTGGTCACAACCTTGGCCACATAAAGGGACGGGCCTAACCAGGAGAACTAGCGCCTAAATACATTGAATCTTAAAGGCGTTAAGAAGAAGGTTGCGGGTTCCATACAAACCATGCTTTAGGGGAAAGAGGGATTTTTAAGTGGAATTGAGGTTATTGAGGGGCCGAAGAGTCAGACAGACTCAGTTCCTTGATTGATCATAGACTGGGAGGTCGCGCAACCCTTAGAATAGAAGGGGGGTCTGCATCAAGTGGTATCAACGCTAATTTTCGTCTGTAGATTTTAGGTGAAGGATAAAAAGAACTCGAAGTTGTACTCTATGTGTAAGAGACAGTCAACACAATTCCACTGAGGAGACGAGGGGAGCCACCTTTAGCCAATCGTGTTGTAGAAAGAGAGATGCGAGAACTTCATGCAAGGCTGGAAGCGATGGAAGCAATGCAGAGAAGAGCATCTGATGTTGGAGACATCAATGATGCAAAGAGTGAAGATGTAGAAGCCGAAGAAGTTGCAGTGGAACACGTTGTCAAAGAACGCTTACTAAGAGCAGTTGTTAGATTGGGAGCTAGAGCCAAGATAAAGGTCCTAATGTATGAAGACAATTTGGATGTTGAAGCACTACTGGATTGGATAAGGTCCATGGAAAAATATTTCGATTATGAAGATGTCGATGGGGAGAAAAGGGTGAGGCATTCTGTCACCAAACTCAAAGGACACACAACAGTATGGTGGGATGAACTGCAGGCTGAGAGGTGAAGTAGGGCCAAACAAAAGATAAAAAATTGGGACAAAATGGTAGCCAAGATGAAGGCTAAATTCATGCCCAAATATTATCAAATCAATCTATTCAGGAAGTTGCATAACCTGATACAGAAGGGTATGACAGTCAAAGAATACACAGAGGAGTTCTACAAGCTAAACATAAGAGTTGGACAAAGAGAGAGGGACGAAGAAAAATTTTCCAGGTATATGAATGGCCTAAGGTATGAAATCCAGGATGAGCTCATCATGATGTCAGTAAGGACAGTAGAGGATGCTTATCAGTTTGTGATGAAGGAAGAAGAGAAGTTGGCTAGAAAACAAAGCCAGTGAGGTAGGGGTAAAATATCAGTCCCGAACAAAGGAAAGGGAGTTTCCCACGACAAGGCACATAACTCCAAGAACGAGATTGAAACTCCACACAGTCACTCGGAAAGGGGAGGAAGTTCCCGAGGAAGATAGGGTGGTGGAAGAAACTCTTCTAGAGGAAGAGGCAGAGGAGGAATAAGATGTTATGCCTATGGAAAGACATGGCACATGTCTTGGGAATTCCCTGAGAAGAGGAAATAGGGAGGAGAAGCTCACATTTTAGAAGCACAAAGAGGGAATGTTGAAGCAGAGGGAGTAGAGGATGGAACATCCCTGATGACAAGAAAGGTTCTCTTAAAACCAGAGGCAAAAGTTAAATATCCATACAAAGGAACAATCTATTCAGGACATCTTGCAAGACTAAAGATGTAGTATGCAAGGTGATAATTGACAGTTGGAGCACTGATAACCTAGTATCCACAAATATGGTGGAGAAATTGGAGCTGGAGACAACTACACACCCAGAGCCATATAAAGTCTCATTATTGCAAAAAGGACACCAAGTAATTGTTACTAAACAATGCTTGGTTGAATTTAAGATAGGAAGATATAGAGATGAAATTATGTGTGATGTAATTCCCATGGATATATGCCATATTTTGTTGGGAATACCATGGCAGTTTGACAAGAATGTCATTCATGATGGGAGGAAGAATACATACACCTTGGAGAAGAATGGTAGGACACACATATTGCTGCCAATAGAGGAGAAGAAATTGAAAGGGGAAGCCAACACAAGCATACTTCTCATGAGTGGGAAGGAACTCCTAAAAGAAATTAAGAAATAACAAGAGATGTAGTTTGTTGTGGTGAGAAAATCGAGATTCATCCTTACTAGTACTTCAATGGATGATTTTCCTAAAGAAGTTCATGAATTGTTGGAAAATTTTTGCGACATAGTGGTGGATGAGCTGCTTAACTCATTACCACCCATCAGAAGTATCATCCATCATATTGATTTGATACCAGGATCAAGTCTTCCAAACAAAGAGGCATACAGACTGACACCTCGAGAGAATGAGGAGGTAAAGAACCAAGTCCAGGAATTGTTAGACAAGGTTTTGGTCAGAGGGAGCTTGAGCCCATGCGCAGTGCCAACTGTGTTGAGTCCAAAGAAATATGGATGATGGAGAATGCGTACATACTCGAGAGCCATCAACAAGATCACTATTAGGTATATATTCCCTTTTCCAAGAATAGATGATTTGATGGACTGCTTAAGTGGGGAGAAATTCTTTTGTAAGATAGATTTGAAAAGCGGATATCACTAGATCAGAATGAGAAAAGGTGATGAGTGGAAGATAGCCTTTAAGACAAATGAAGGGTTGTATGAGTGGCTTGTTATGCCATTTGGCTTAACCAATGCCCCGAGTACTTTTATGAGGTTGATGAATGAAATACTAAAATATTTCATTGGCAAGTTCATGGTGGTGTATCTAGATGATATAATGATCTTTAGCAAGACTAAAGAGAAACATTTAAGGCACCTGAAACTGGTGATGAGGAGACTACAACAGAAGAAGATGTTGATAAACCTGAAGAAGTCCTCTTTTATGAAGACATAAATCATTTACTTGGGTCTTGTGATCTCTTCAAATGAATTGAAGATGGATCTGGAGAAGGTGAAAGAAATCAAAGAATGGCCATCGCCAAGGAGCATGTTTGAGGTAAGAAGCTTCCATGGATTAGCGAGTTTCTATCGGAAGTTCATTAGAGATTTCATTGGAATTTGTGCACCAATGATGGATACAGTGAAGAAGAGGCACAAGTCTTTTAAACGGACAGAGGAGGTCGAGAAGAGCTTCAATACATTGAAGGAGAAAGTAACAGAGCGACCAATTATGGTCTTGCCAAATTTTGAGAAGACATTTCAGGTAAGGTGTGATGCAAGTGGCGTTGTGATTGGAGGAGTTTTGAGCTAGGAAAATAGACCTGTTGCTTACTTCAACGAGAAGCTGAATGAGACTAAGAGAAAATACTCCACCTATGACAAAGAGTTTTATGTCGTAATCCAAGCCCTAAAGAAATTGAGACATTACCTTGTCCCACAAGAATTTGTCCTGTATAGTGATAACCAAGCTTTACAATTCATAACTAGACAAGAAAAATTTAATTAGAGGCATGTGAAGTGGATTGAGTATATGCAGAATTTTACTTTTGTCATAAAATATATTGTTTGGAATGCTAACAAAGTTGATGATGCATTGAGCAGGAGATGTTTGACTCTGCAGGAATTTCAGGTACAAACCTTAGGGTTTGAACACCTTGAGGAGATGTACAGTGATGATCCAGACTTCAAGGAAGCATATGAAGCATGCAAAAATCCTATGCTGAGAGATAGGAGCCAGTGGACATAGTATATGATTCAAGAGGGATTGTTGTTCAAGGGAAATCAATTGTGCATAACAAAATGCTCAATGAGGGATAACCTTTTGAAGGAAAAACATAGTGGAGGATTGGCTAGACATTTCGGCCATGATAAGACATTTGTGTACTTGAGTAGTTCATACTATTGGCCAGGTATGAGAACATATGTAATAAAATTCATGAATAGATGTAGAATATGCCAACATGCAAAAGGTAAACAACAAAACACTGGATTGTATCAACCATTTCCCATACCAGAGAGGCCTTGGGATGCAATAAGCATGGATTTTGTCTTGGGACTGCCAAGAACACAAAGAAGATGTGATTCCATATTTGTGGTGGTGGATAGATTTTCAAATATGGCACACTTTATCCAGTGTCAGAAGACCAGTGATGCAACACATGTTGCAAACCTTCTTTCAAGGAATTTGTGAGACTTCATGGCCTACCCAAAAGCATTGTCTCGGACAAAGACATGAAATTTGTTGGTCATTTTTGGAGAACACTGTGGAAGAAGTTTGGGATAGATTTATCCTTCATCTCATCTTATCACCCTCACACAGATGGGCAGACTGAGGTGGTAAATAAAAGTTTGGGAAACTTATTGAGGAGTCTATTCACTGAGCACCATAATCAATGGGATCAGATTCTACCACAAGTAGAATTTGCATACAACGACTCACCGAATAGGAGCACTGGGAAGAGCCCGTTCCAAATATTGTATGGAATGCAACCCAGAGGAGTATCTAAGTTGAGAGACTTGGAACATAGTGAGATCAAAAGCGTTGGAGTAGAAGATTTTGTTGTAGAAATGTAGAAGCTCCATAGCCAGATCAGGGGGTAGTTGCAGAATACTAGCCAAGAGTACAAATGAAGAGCTGATAAACATCGCAGAGAACTCCAATTTGAAATAGGATATCAGGTTCTAGTACATCTCAAGAAAGAAAGGTTCCCTAGGGGGACATATAACAAGCTAAAGATGAAGAAGATAGGACCATGTAAGATCTTGAGGAAGTTTGATGCAAACACCTATGAGATTGAGCTACCAGATGATATGGGCATATCGCCCATATTCAACGTCTCAGACCTGTATCCTTACATAGAGGGATCAACAGATCAATGGAAGATTCAGTGGGAGAAACAAATGCCTATAACAGAAAAACCATAGATGGAAATAATCGTTGATCAGAGGATTGGTAAGAAGACCAAGAGGAAGACCTATTTTGAATATTTGGTCAAGTGGAAGGGACACCCAATAGAAGATCCCAGTTGGGAAAGTGAATCTGATATCTAGAAGCATGGAAAGTCGGTATAGGAGCTCATGGAAAGGGGGATTATGACGCAGGAGCTTCATCAGCAAGTACACGTGGCAGGACAACTCAACACCTGAGAGCCAATCCAGAGTCTCGAACGCTACCCAGTACTGCAAATCCTTTGAAGCGATATAAAACAAAGGAGGAAAGATCACACGTGTGGAGAAAAAATGAGCACGCATGACTTGGGAGCTTAACCCTAGTCTCAATGTAACCGCAATTAGATAGAAGTTAGTTTGTTTCCTTTGTATAAAGAGAGGTTTTGTACGCCCAAAAGGAGGGTTACAAGAATTGAGAGCAAGTAGGAAATTGTGAACAATAGTTGTTGCTTTGATTTTAGCTGTAACCATTTTCTTGATTTTGAATGAAGATAACAAAGGAAAATTGATCCTATATATGGTGTGAATATTGTTTACAATTTCCCTGTTGTTGTCGTTAATCTTTTCAAGAATGAATGAATCTTGCTACAAGTGCATGTAGCTTTGAAATGCTTGTATAAATATTAAAAATCTCTTTTCTTTGTGAACCAATGCAAGGTGTGCACACAGTCCGCAAAGAGTGCGTTGACAGGGTCTATTTCGACTCGTAAATCTCAAAAGAAATAGCGTAAGACTTTCTTTGCAAGAAGTGTAAAGCGACTGCCACAAGGAGTGCACAGTCATTGCAAGAACTCGAATCTTGTGTAAAGATATGTTGCAAAGAGTGCACAGACCTGGAATTTGATGAAGAGTCGAAGCGACTCTGTAAATAAGTCGAAGGACAAGAGTAGAAGAATGCCAGGAAGGCAAGAAAGGATTCTTTTCAAGAATCTTTGGATCTAAGTTTGACGAATTTCCCAGAAAAGCAAGAAGCGCTTGGGAGATCGAAATCTTTGGAGATATCAAGCTCACGAGGGGTAGCACTTTCCAAGAAGTGCGAACGAGGTCCAAGAAATGGACTCGTAGGAAGGATAAAGGTCGAAGTCTTTAAGTCCTTTCAAAAATATTCCAAGTCTAAAGAAATCTTTAGCTAAGACGGAAGATCTGTACCATCTGATCAACGTCCAGACAATGAGGAGTAAGTGAAGAGGAGGAAAGATCTCAACCGTTCGATCTGAGCGCAAACAGATCATAGCCGTATAATCAAGTTAAAGTGCACTAACATTAAATCTTTGAACTTACACAGGAGGAACAAGGTCACGAAATTCAGAAATCATCGGAACCGTCCATTAAGACAGGACACGTGGTAGGAGATCAACATTTCGCTGACTCGTAGGGTGGAAAGGTAAAAGAACAGAGTTGTGAGAATTCACGAAACACGAAATCATGAAAAGATCACAACCATTGATCGTTTTGAAATCATCGAGACCATCCATCATCAAGGAGGACACATGGTGAGAGCTTAGCATTTCATTGACTCATGACTCAAAGAAGTCAAAGGTTGAGTTACAAGAACTCGTGAATCGCGAAATCACGAAAAGATCATAGTCATTGATCGAAGGAGGGATTTGGACCATAGATCTAGTTTTGTCGGGACTTCGCAACTTAGGAAATCAGAGGTAAGAGTTTTGGGAACTCACGAAAACTGAAACCGCGAATATTTGATCTAAGCCATCGGTTCGAGAAGATATTTTCACTGTTGAGCATCTAGGGAGACGACTCGTGAAGTGTGAACTCACGAGACATGAAATCACGAAACGTGAAATCATGAAACGTGAGAAAGATTGGCCCACGGTCACAGCGAAGGATCACATCGGTGAAGGGGAATAGAGGGGATAGGATGCCCTAAGCTCCCGTCGAGATTTCAAAAGTCGAGAGAGTCGGAGTGACTCACATGCAAAGGTCCAATATGCGAAGTCACGACACGCCTTTTGATTAGGTGACTAGTCACAGCCTTGGCCACATAAAGGGAGGGGCTTAACCAGGAGAACTAGTGCCTAAATACGTTGAAGCTTAAAGGCGTTAAGGAGAAGGTCGCAGGTTCCATACAACCTGCGCTTTAAGGGAAAGAGGGCATGTTAAGTGGAATTGAGGTTCTTGACGGACTGAAGAGTCAGACAGAGTCAGTTCCTTGATCGATCCTAGACTGGGAGGTCGTGCAACCCTTAGGATAGAAGGGGGGGTCTGCATAAAAATCCCAAGCTAGGCTTGTTCCTTCAAATTTGTCCACCAAACAAGGTCCTACAATGATAATGAATACACCCTCCAAGGATCTCAAGTCAAATGCATCATGATAAGTAAGTGAAGTCAATAAAAAATCCACGTAAGAATGCGCATAAAAAACCACCTCATAAAAGTAAACAAGTTCTTAAAGGCCCTATGCAATTTACCAAGTTTAAGTATGGGAGGGTTGACAAAGTGACCTATTGGGTGAATTGTCCCCTAAGTTAAGGAGTGCTTCCCAAGAGAAACCCCTCTCTAAGACATGTGAATAAACTGACATGGATGGGGGAAAGATATTTTGGCATGGGGTTGATGACATACAAGGGATCATAGTGTCTCATCTATGAGTGCCTTTGTAGAGGGTGTGTTGCACCTTCGTTTTCAATGCAACCTTTTTCCAAGCCCATTTATTTCCTTTTGTTCTTTTAAGATGTTTCCTGGTTGAAGACAAGGTGGGGATTCTACCCAAGCATGAAAAACAGTGCCCACCTTGAGTCTACCCTAGTCACATCATGCTTCTCCAAGTTGGAAACAATGTGTGGGGCTTCCACCTAAGCATGAAAAACAGTGCCCACACATGCTCCTCCTTGGATGACATTTTGTATTAGATATTTTTTTACGGGTCCCATCAATTTCTTATGAGAGACATTTCATTGTCCTAGGGATATTTGGGTGAGCATATAGAAGGTTCATGATTAGATTTTATTTTTTTCCAGCCACAAGCCTCTATTCCTTCAACCCCTTCTTCCCATGAAGTGAGGGACACTCCCTTCTTGGGTTAGTACACCCGAAGATCCCAAAAGGTAAGAACATGAGGGGATGAAGTGTGGAAAGTGAGAAATATGATCGGGAATGGCATGATGACTCGTCAAGAGGACCTCTGATGTAAACCCCCCCTTCTATCCTAAGCGTTGAACGACCTCCCGGTCTAGGATTGATCAAGGAACCGAGTATGTATGACTCTTCAGCCCCTCAAGAATCTCTATTCCACTTAAGAGGCCCTCTTTCCCTTAAAGCGTAGGTTGTATGGAACACGTAGCCTTCTCCTTAATGTCTTTAAGCTTCAACATATTTAGGTGCTAGTTCTCCTGGTTAAGCCCCTCCCTTTATGTGGCCAAGGCTGTGACCAGTCGCCTAATCGAAAGGTGTGTCATGACTCCGCGTATCGGGTCTTTACATGCGAGTCACTCCGACTCTCTCGCCTCTCGAAACCCCAACAGGAGCCTAAAACATGCTATCCCCTCGATTTCCCTTCACTGATGTGACCCTTCGCTATGACTGTGGGCCAATATTTCAAGCACTTCGCGATTTTGCGTTTCGCGACTTCTCACTTTGTAGATCGTCTCCCTGGACAATCAAAGGTCCATATTTCTCATCGATCCGACGACTCAGATCAAATCGTGATTTTTCATTTCGCGAGCTCTCAGAACTCTTACCTCTGGTTTCCCGAGTCACGAACTCCCAACAAGAGCAGATCTACGGTTCAACTCCCTCCTTCGATCAACGATTGTTATCAAATCGTGATTTCGCGTTTTGTGAGTTCTTGTAACTCTACCTTTGACTTCTTTAAGTCATGAGTCAGTGAAATTTTGATCTCTCATCATGTGTCCTCCTTGACGACATATGGTTTCAATGATTTTGGAACGATCAACGACTGTGATCTTTTCGCGAGTTCGCACTTTGCAACTCCTCACAACTCTGCTCTTTGACCTTTCCACTCTGCGAGTCAGCGAAATTTTGATCTCTTGCCACGTGTCCTCCTTGATAATAGACGGCTCCGATGAATTCGGAGTTTTGTAAGTCTGATTCTCCTGTACACTTTCAAAGCTTTAAGGTTAGTGCACTTTACCTTGATCAGATGACTACAATCCTTTTAGGCACATATTAGATGGCTAATATCCTTTCTTTGGCTCTCAGATCGAACGAATGAGATATTTTCTTTGCGCTTAGATTGATGGTTGAGATATTTTCCTTTTCACTCACTCCTCGTTGCCTGGACATTGATCAGACGATCCAAATATTTTCCCTTGAGCATACGCTTTCTTCTAACTTGGAAGATTTTTCGAAAGATTTAAAGGATTTGACCTTTATCCTTCTTGCAAGTCCTCTTCTTGGATCTCATTCACACTTCTTGGAAAGTGCTACTCCTCCTAAGCTCCTCAAAGATTTCAATCTCCCAAGCACTTCCTGCTTTTCCGAGAATTTTGTCAAACTCAGATCCAAAGATTCTTGAAAATAATTCTTTCTCTCCCTCCTGGCATTCCTCTGCTCTCGTCCTTTGACTTCTTTACAGAGTTTCTTCAACTCTTCATCGAATTCCATACCTCTGCAGTCTTTGCACAGATATTTACACAGATTTGAGTTCTTGCGACCACTGTGCACTTCTTGCAGCAGTCACTTTGCACTCCTTGCAAAGGAAATTTTACGTTATTTCTCCCGAGCTTTATGAGTCAAAATAGACCCTGTCAATGCACTCCTTGCGGACCGTGTGCACACTTTGCACCGGCTCATGAAGAAAAGCGATTTTTTTAGTTTATACAAGCATTTCAAAGCTACATGCACTCATAGTAAGATTCATTCATTCTTGAAAAGATTAACGACAACAACAGGAAAATTGTAAACAATATTCACACCATACATTGGATCAATTTTCCTCTATTATCTTCATTCAAAATCAAGAAAATGGTTACAGCTAAAATCAAAGCAACAACTACTGCTCACAAATTCCTACTTGCTCATAATTCTCGTAACCCTTCTTTTGGGTGTACAAAATATCTGTTTATACAAAAGAAACAAACTAACTGCTATCTAATTGTGGTTACATTGAGACTAGGGTTAAGCTCCCAAGTCATGCATGCTCATTTTGTCTCCACGCGTGTGATATTTCCTCTTTTGTTTTCTATCGCTTCAAAAGATTTGCAGTACTGGCTAGCATTCGAGACTCCGGATTGGCTCTCAAGCACTGAGTTGTCCTGCCACGTGTACTTGATGATGATGCTCCTGCATCAACCTCCCAGTAGAAATCCTATCCCTTTGGGTGACCCACTTACTAAAGTGCAGTGTCAACCACCAAGGTGAAACAAGGAAAAGAGAATAATGTCCAAACAAACTCTACATAATCAAAAGCAAATTTCAATGAAACAAACCTAAATGCCTCAAATATTGAAATGACACCCACCATAATACCTGGCTTGTACCTCATGGAGCAAGATTCAATGTCCTCCGCAAGAAAGCCAGTGTGGTGGATACCCTCATGATGAACTTGGAACTATGGTGGTGAAGTGGGATTCTATTTGTGCAAGTGGACAATGTTAGTCAAGTTGTCTCTCGGTACTCCACGCCTGCAACCTGAGGGCCTTGTGACATCATCTCCTTAGTTATCCCTAAAATCGGGGATAACATGAAGTAGACAACAGAGTCCGAACAATGGGAAGTGGGTCCCGAGAAGGTATTCAGGAAGCCATACATATTCTTCAGTTTTCATGCTTGAAGGACTAGGCACATATTTTCCAGCAGATTGTGTTCCCAATAGTTTTTTTTTTCTGATTTGGAGATGGCTGCAACAAGTTTCAGGTTTGAATACAAGATAGATGATGCATTGAACTTTGTGCCTTGGAAGGCGAGGGTCGCACTAGTTCTCATGGAGAACATATTGTGGGAGTTTTCTAACTCAAAGGTGACCCCATTGAATGATCCAAAGGACCTGGCCGCCCAGGAGTTGAAGGATTTGAAATCTAGGAGGATCATCTTAGAAATGATGAAGGATCATTTGATCCCTCACATATATGAGAAGAAGCCATCTTGGGATATGTTTGTAGCTCTGACGAATATCTTTCAGAGTAGCAATACAAACAAGAATATAATGTTGAGGGAGAATCTCAAAGACACCAAGATGACCAAATTAGATACAATTACCATTTATCTCACCAAGATCACTCAGGTACGTGATCATTCAAAATCTGTCGAGGAAGTTGTTTATGATGAGGAGTTGGTGAGGATGGTCCTAAATGGTTTTTCTAAGCCATGGGCCACATTCATCAAGGAAATCATTGCACGTGAGAAACTTCCATATTTTGAGAAGTTGTGGGATGATTTCATCCAAGAGGAATCTCTAGCAGGCCAACAGGTTGGTGATGATGAGAATCTATCCCTTTCCAGTCAAGCGAGATGGAGCAGAGGGAATATAAGTGGAGAGTCAGCTCCACATGCTAGAAAGAAGAAGGATATGAGAAAGGTGAAATGATTTGCATGACATAAGAGTCACTATTATTCTTCACAATGTCTAAACAAGAAGAAAGGGAAGATTCATTCTCAGTAGGTAGCGACATATGCAAAATCTCAAGTCAAGGAGTTAGCTAGGAAGTTCGAGTAGGAGTTCTCATTACTCTCTTGTATTTTCGACACAGATTTTGGTAGTTCCTAGTTAGTGGATAGTGGGGATTCTTGTCACGTGACAGGGACACATGAGTTTTTAACTAGATGGTCAATGATGGACTCATATCTACATGTGGAGCTTGGCACTCATGCCAAGTGTGGTGTAGCCAGGGAGTTGGGGCAGTCAGGTTCCAACTGGAGTGAGGAGGTTTTCTAGAGGTGGCAGATGTGTTGTATGTATTAGAGTTGATGATCTAAAAATATGACGAAGACTTGATAAACTTGATTAAATTAATTTGAGACTTGATAAACTTGATTAAATTAATTTGCAAGTAAAATGTTATGTGTTTAATGCAACCGGATCAATTTGCAACACATAATTAAAGATTACTTATGTAGAAATAAGCATAGACAGCATCAGAAATCATTGAACATAAGACATAAACACATCAACTTGATAAAGGAGTTCACCCCACTCCGGGCTACATCTCCTGGTCCAGCCTCCAAATGGATCTTTTATATTAAATTGCTCAAAGTGATTAAAAACAAGTCTTACAGTGCTCAAATCAACAAAATGACTGCTCCAATGGCTCCGCAGCGTGCCAAAACCCCTGTCTAGGCTCTGACGGCACCTGAAACGGTCGAAAAATGAAGAAGATAGCCTCCTCTGAAGTTTCCCTCCTTCTTTGCTGTCTCTGGTTCTACAATCTGTACATGAACCTGGAACACGCTCCAAAACGCGTGTATAAACCCATCACCGAACGGTTCCAAAAACGGTCCAAACTGTAGGACGGTTAAGGCGCCTCCAGCCCCTAACCGCCTTGGCTCTTGGTCTTATTGCTCATGCGACCGCGTGTTTGGTTACAAAGTGGTTAAGTTGGTTGGAACGAGCATAACCACCCGCGCCCTTGGTCGTATGCAAAACCATGGTGAAAAGGTTTGAAACCCCACGTGGATTTAATAAAATGGTTATAAAATGTTGGTTCAAATGTTATATATACCGTGCGCATATAACATATGGTTATAGTATATGCATCATATGTATGGTATAAACTATGGGTTGGGGCTAAGCCCCGACCCGCCCCCCTTTCCAAATAATACAACAAACCACTTTAAAAACAATATGCCCCACCTTGTTAACAAAGAACAACCAACGGATAGTTGGCTAGCGAAGTGTTTGTTAAGTCTTGTATAGAGGGGGAGGTCCCGGGTTCAAACCCGCGGACTCCCAAAACCTTTTACAAAATATAACCAACCCAATTGACCATTGATACAGTGACACGTGTCAATCTCCTATTGGACAACCATCAACCAATAAGAATGTGCCAACGAACAACCAACCAGAGTGCGCCACGTCATCCCTCTGCCATGTCAGAAAAAGGTACGGCCCTCCACGTGGCCGTACATACTGTACGGACAGGTACAGTCAGCGTCCAATTTTGACCTGTTTGACTTGGCGATAAAATCGCAATATCTCCTCCATACGGACTCCATTTTCGAAAATAAATATACCGCCGGAATCGGGAAAACGAGACGGACGCAATGGCACAGTTTTCGTCTCAATCCGAGCACTTTGAAAATTGAGCAAATTTGATCCCCTGATCACACCTCCCCATTAGGAAGCTTTTGGACCTCCAAAAGACTATATCAGTCTATGTGAAGATGAGGGTAGAGTTCCCTCACCCTTCCAACCTCAATCCACTTGGCCTTGCTTGGATTCGTCCCTTTAAGACCAACTCGCAAATACTCCACATTTCCCTGCTTCGAAGTCCTCATCCTTCTGTCAAGTATGGTGTCTTCCTGCAGTTCTGTTAGATATTCTGGAGAAAAATCATCTATGGAAGGAATCTGAACATGCTCTCCTTGATCATCGATCAATGGAGGCTCATACAACTTCAAATTCTCAACATTCACAACTGCATACATCTGCATATATGGAGGAAAATCTAAACGAAAAGCATTATTACCAACTTTATCGATAATCTTGAAAGGACCATATCGAATTGGTTTTAACTTTTTACCTTCTCCTTTAAGCCTCTCCTTACTGATGTAAAGACATACTTCATCACCAACTTCGAAACTGTGATCAACACGATGCTTGTCATGTCTCGCTTTGTACTTTGCCTGACTCTTCTCCAACTGCTCCTGCACCACCTGATGTATCGACTGAATCTGTTCGATGAACTTCTCTGCCCGATCAATATCATACTGCCCATCAACAGCAATATCTTTCCCAAAGATAAAATCTAAGGGTGACTTGGGCAAATAGCCAAAACAAGTCTCAAATGGCGACATATGAGTCGAAGAGTGCTTAGCTCGATTGTACGCATGCTGAACATAGTGTAAATGCTCATCCCAAAGCTTAGGATGCTTGCTGCAATATGCACGAAGAAGATGTACCACTGTACGATTCACCACCTCTGTCTGACCATCTGTCTGTGGATGAAAAGCTGTGCTCTTCTTCAGCTTGGTGTCCATAAGTGCCCACAAACTCGACCAAAAACTTCCAACAAATTGGGAATCCCGATCAGAAATGATGGACTTGGGCAATCCAAAATGCACCCAAACATGCTGAAAGAACAACTGTGTTGTTTGCTCTGCCGTGACCTGCTTAGTACAAGGAATCAAAATACACATCTTGCTAAAACGATCAACCACAACATAAAGATAATCATGACCCTTTCTCGACATAGGCAAACCACCAACAAAATCCATGGAAATACTTTCCCATGGTCGAGAAGGAACTGGAAGTGGAGTGTACAAACCCAACTTTCGATTACTTGGTTTACTTGTAGCACACAACGAACATCCCCGAACATATCGCGACACACTTTCATTCATTCTTGGCCAGTAACAAAATCTTTGCAAATTTGCCACTGTCTTGCCAACACCAAAATGACCAGCAATAAGAGAAGAATGTGCTTCCCTTATGATGTTGATTCTCTCTCCCTGTGGAATACACAACTTGACAAGATGATACAAGAGATTATTATGCAAATGATAATCCAATTCTTCAACATGGTTAGAGTGACACAAAGTTTCATATACATCCTTAAAGTCATTATCTAAAGCATACTGTTCCACATAACTTTCATGCATTATAGGACTCTGCTTAAGAATAACTGAAGCACTAATAATAGGCCTGGACAGCATATCGGCTACTTTGTTAAGAACACCCTTTTTATACTTAATAACCAAATGAAATTGTTGAAGAAATCCCATCCACCTGAAATGCCTAGCTTGCTGAAGCTTTGACTGTGACTGTAAATATTGCAAAGGTTGATGATCTGTGTGTATTATGGTTTCTTTACCCAACAAGTAATGTTTCCGTTTCTTAACACTCTGAACCAATGCATATAACTCCTTATCATAAGTTGGATAATTAATCACAGCATTATTAAACATCTCTGAATGAAAACAAATTGGCTTACCATACTGAAGCAACACTGCTCCCATTGCATAATGACTTGCATCCGTTTGAATTTCAAAAGGTTGACGTAAATTAGGAAGTGCAAGAACTGGTGCAGAACTGATCTTTTCTTTCAAAGTATCAAATGCCTGCTGCTGCTTACCTCCCCATTGAAAACCCTGCTTAACACTTGTTAAAGCATGTAGTGGAGCTGCAATGGACGAAAAGTTAGCGATAAACTTTCGCCAATATTGGGCTGCTCCCAAAAAACTCCTTACCTCTGTCACATTGCTGGGCCTGGACCATTCCAAAATTACTTTAACTTTTGATGGATCAATTTTTAACTCACCACCACCAACAATATGACCTAAGTAAATCAACGAAGTTTTACCAAATTCACATTTGGATAACTTCAAAAACAATTGTTCCTTCCGCAAAACATCAAAAACTTTCTTCACATGTTCAATATGCTCTCCACGAGATTTACTGAAAATCAAGATATCATCTAAGTAAACAATAACAAACTCATCCAGAAATGGTCTTAAGACATCATTCATCACACGCATAAAAGTGGCAGGTGCATTGCAAAGTCCGAAAGGCATCACCATCCATTCAAACAAACCCTGCTTAGTCTTAAATGCTGTTTTCCAAGTATCGCCTTCAGCGATTCTAATCTGATGATAACCACTCCTTAAGTCTAACTTAGTGAAATATTTTTCATCTTTAAGTTGATCTAATAAATCATCAATACGTGGAAGAGGATAACGATTTTTAATTGTTATCTTGTTTAAGGCCCTGAAATCAATACACATTCGCCATGTTCCATCCTTCTTTGGAACCAAAACAATCGGAGAACCACATGGCGAAGAACTCGGCACAATTACCCCTTTGTCTAACAACTCCTGAATTTGCTTTTTAATTTCAGTATTTTCCATTACTGACAGTCTATACATGCCTATATTAGGAAGTGGACAATCCTACTGTAACTGTATTTCATGTTGTACTCCTCTTTTTGGAGGCAATCCTTTAGGTTCTTTAAACATCTCATCATACTGGTTAACAACTTCAAACAAACTTGATTTTAACTTAGAATCACAACCATCAAATGCTTCATTCTCTACATTATTCTTAGGTTTGATCATTAAGAGAACAAAGTT
>CBVK0100020932.1:0-35196 GCA_900067695.1 Picea abies
CTGTGTTTATGGTTGCATCTCTGATATATTTCTGTTATATTACTGAATATACGCGATATCTCTGTACATTTCTTTCATTAATCTCCGCTCTCATTTCGTGCCGAAAATAATCCGGATCAGAGTATGTCAACTATGAGATACATAATCTTTTTTATGAGGTAGAGATTCAATTGCAACACACGATTCCCTATACTCCGCGGCAAAATGGAGTTGTTGAGCGAAAAAATAAATCTCTAAAAGAGATGGAATCTTACATGCTACATGCTAAGTCACTTCCACAAATATTATGGTCTGAAGCACTTAATTTTGCAATCTACATCCAAAACAAATATCCCCATAGATATGTCAAGGATAAGACCCCTTACGAGGCTTGGAGCAACCTAAAACTGGAAGCGACCCACTTCCATATTTTTGGTTCATGTGCATGGGCTAGGATTCCCTCTAAGAAGAGGAAGGAACTTGATCCATAGAGCACATAGTGTATCTTTGTTGGATACCCCGACAATGTGAAGGGATACAAACTCATTGATCTTTCCTTAGACTAGCTCATCATTGAGAGTAGTGTTCAATTCATGTTGAAATATTGTAACTGGAAAGAGTATTCTATTTATTATTCATTTATTATTCATTAGATCAATCCCCTTTTGTGGATTGATCATGTCGGGCATTGTAATTGACCAAATCCCCTTTTGCGGATTGGTCAAACCCTAATTGTATTATGAAAATTAAGAAGTTGGCCCCCGAGCAACTTAAAGTAGTTTTTAACCACTTAGAAGACAAGTCGTCCCTACCCAATGAAGAGACACCTTTTCAACACATGTCAGTTTGTACAAATAAAGGAAGCCAACGCCTCATTTGTTCACTCACTCAACTCACTCATCTAGTGCACAAGTTTGAAGGAAGTTGCAGTTACTAGTTGTCAGAAGAAAGAAGAGAGAGAGATGCATTTCTTAGAAGAGGATATTCTCTATTGTTTGGTTTATTGTCTTGGCATTGTATAAGTTATCTATATTAAGGATGTTTTTGTTGGGTTTTCTTCCCCATGAGGGTTTCCTAGGATAAATGTTGTGTATCTTGTTATTTTGTTTCTCTCAGTGATCCTATATATGCTATGGTTATCTAGTAAATAAAAAAAATACCTAATAATAGATTAAACCTTAACATGGTTTCAGAGCTAAGCTGAAGAGAGCATCTTTCACTGGATAAAGAAAAATGTCATTGCTGTCACACAAGAAAATTAGGGCTTTTTATTGAAGAGGAATTTCAGCCCAAAAATCATCTAGAAAAGTGTGCCCTACCCTAGGGAACTCATTGGCACCTTCAACGCACCTTTTCTATGGATAGAACTCCTAGAAAGTGAAACCCTAGTTTTCACCAGTACCAGAAGTACCAGTCCAGAAATCAGTTGGTCAAGTTTGAAAGGGAAAATTTTGAATTTTTTGAAATCTAACTGCACCAGGCTACTTGTCTCAGCCAAGCGCACCTCCCAGTAAGTTCAAAATTAAATTATGAGCATTTTAAATTTTTGGTCATTTTCCTAGCTCTAGATAAAGATGTCTATAAGCACTAAGCTTGTTGACAAGCTAGAAGGTGTGGAAAACTTATGTTCCTAGAAGTATAGGATTGCACTCATTCTTGAAGAGAATGACCTAGCAATATTCATTAAATAAGATGTACCAGAACCTGTCGATGTTGTGGCTAAAGAAAAACACCAAATGGACATAGTTATGGCCAAAAGAATCATTGTAGGTTCTATTAAATATCACTTGATTCCTCAAGTGGATTCAAAGAAGAATCCAAAAGAAATGTTTGATTCCCTAACCAGATTATATGAAGGAAGGAACATCAATCGTAATATGAATCTAAGAACTCAACTCAAAAGTACAAGGATGCATAAAGGAGAAACAATTCAAGAATATTTCTCCAAAATATCACAATTTAAAGAACAACTAGAAGCAATTGAAGATACTATATATGAATATGAACTTATAATGACAACCCTTAATGGTCTCACAAGACCTTGGGATGCATTCATCCAAACTATTTGTGCTAGAAAAGAGAAACTACACTTTGACAGTCTTTGGGAAGAATGTGTTCAAGAAGAAGCAAGAGTAGCTAACCGAGAAGCATTGCTATCAAGATATGAATAGAAATCCCTAGCTACTCATACTAAAGGAGGAATAAAGAGGTATTACTTATAGAAAGAAACTCATAAGGAGTCTCACCCCCTAAAAAAATTCATACATAAAGAATCTCACCCTCCAAGGCGATTCCAGAAGTTTTAGAAAGGTCAAAGAAGAGAAAAATATTTCTCATCCTACCAATGTTACCATTGTGACAAGATGGGACATATTTCTAAGATTTTTCCATCTAGATGAGAAGAATATAAGAAGAGAAACAAGAGGCACCATGCCCATGCAATTGAAGATGAAGATCCACCCAGAAAGATGATAAAAGAATAGATTGAAGACTATGTCTTAATCTCTTCCCTCTCAGGATCAATGTCACCTGGTGAGGACACTTGGCTCATAGACAGTGGTGCTTCCAAGTACATGACAGGTCAAAGAGACATTCTCTCTTTCCTTACAGAAAAAAAAATTCCCCATAAAGTTACACTTGGAGATGACTATCAATACCCTATCAAAGGAGTAGGAGAATCAAATTACAATCTTGATTAAGGGACCCCAATGAAGATCAAGGATGTACTATATGTACCAAGTTTAACAAAGAACTTACTTTCTATTTCAGATTTAGAGAAGAAAGGCTTCAAAGTTTCCTTCATAGATGGATAAGTTCTTATGTGGCCCAAAGGAAAAACCATGGAAGAAACAATTGTTATTGGAAAAGAAGAAGGTGGATTGTATAAGCTAAAGGGTCACTCAGAAGAAGCCTTGACCCATTCCATTGAGAATCCATGTGAAATTTGGCATAGAATATTAGCCTACATCAACTACAAATCATTAACATATGTAAGCAAGGTAGTCACAGGTCTACCAGAATTCAAGGTTGACCATGAAGGAGTGTGCAATGGATGTGCACAAGGAAAGAACATCAAGAACCCCTTCCTGAAGAGAGACAATAAAGCAGAAGGAATCCTAGAGCTCATTCACTTATATGTATATGGCCCTATGCCATCAACCTCCATAAGTGGGTATCTATACTATGTATCTTTTATTGATGATTATTCTCGTAAAACCTAGGTTTACTTTTTGAAATCAAAAGATGAAGTGTTCAGTAAATTCAAGGAATTCAAAGCCTTGATAGAGAATCTTTATGAAATAAATATCAAGATACTTAGGTAAGATAATGGAGGAGAATACACCTCAAAAGAGTTTGAAAACTTTTGAAAATATGTTGGGATCAAGAGGGATCTCACCGCTCCCTATAATCCTCAAAAAAATGGTGTAGCAGAAAGAAAGAATAGAGCCATAATGGAAGCAGTGAAGACCATGATCCATGATCAATGCCTTCCAATGCACTTATGGGCAGAAGCAACAAGAACAGTGTATGTACAAAATAGATTGTCCCATAGTGCACTTGGGTTCAAAACCCCTGAAAATATGTTCTCTGGAAAGAAGCTAGAAGTAAGCCATCTCAAAATATTTGGCTACCCAGTATTTGTACACATTCTAAAAGAGAAAAGAACCAAGCTGGACCCTTCAAGAAAGAAGGGAATATTTGTTGGATATTGTGAGGTCTCCAAGGCCTTCAAAGTTTATATACTAGGTTACCATCATATTGAGATCATCATGGATGTAACCTTTGATGAAGATGCAACACTCAAGAAATAAAGAATATGCCAACTTGAAGAAGTATATGAAGAAGAACATGTGGCTCCTAGAGTTGCAAAACCAATGAGGGAAGTCATAACTTCCCATGATGAGGATATTCTAGAATATTATGACATAATAGAATCTCAAGAACCTCCCTAGATGACGATCTCCCATAAGATAAATCCATCCTGTAATGATCCCCTCGACCCACCTGAGGTTGGGGTATGCCACTCCAGAGCAACCACTCATGCTCTGACGCCAGCTAGTAACACTCCCAGGCATCAAGTCAGAACATGCTACTCTAGGGAACATCTTTCATTCCCATACTGTGGAACATACAGTAGCATACCCAGTAGTCAACTAAGCAATTCCACCTAAATTTACTTTTTAGACTGCATGCAACTAAAACATATACATACAGCATGCTCACGGAAGCTTTACATCTAACATAACAAACAATTACTTTCCGTAACATACGACTTTTATATTAAAATAGCAGTAATTACCGATATGCATCATTTATAGGAAATTAACCATATGCACACAAGAAATCATAGTCACATATATGATAAAATTGTAACATGGGCATGTAAATAAAAAAATAGCATATCCATATTTCATACAATTGATACTTATCTTAGAAATACTGTCACCAACTTCTTGCAGGCCGTCCATGAACCTCCCAGCCATAGATTGCATTGTTCATCACTCTCAATAGTGAATCACCCCCAAGCTGGGGCTGAACTCCACCCAGGGTAAAGGGATTCCTATCCAGGCTAAGGCTCATGGACAACAGGAAAGACTCTATCTTAGGTACTCACTCAACTAACAGCCTACAGCCTCTCATTCCCCACATGCCTATCCCACCCAAGGAAGTGTGCCCCTTCTCTACTCAACAGTCCCTCGGCTGTCCCACTTGCCTTCCAAGGCTTCAACAACAGGCCAAATCAGAAGTCTCATAGCGCTATAGATGCAGTTTAGCACGTACGGTTACAATACATGGACAACAAGAAAGACTCTGTCTTAGGTACTCACTCAACTAACAGCCTACAACCTCTCATTCCCCACATGCCTATCCCACCCAAGGAAGTGTGCCCCTTCTTTTCTCAATAGTCCCTCGACTACCCCACTTCCCTTCCAGGGCTTCAGCAACAGGCCAAACTAGAAGTCTCAGAGCATTGTGGCTATAGTTAGCACCTATGGAAATCAATCCCCAACAATTCTCTCACTCAGAGAACTGCTCACGGGCCTGACAACCCGCTTCTTCAATCTCGCTCCAAGCTAACCAGGTACACCAACCAAAGGGACGGGGAAACAGGTGATGTAGACCGCACCCTCTGCCTCGACAAAGACCTCTGCGCTGACCTCCCAATCTAAAGGATCGTTCTAATTTTACCCTTGAGCCGGAGTGGATCCTTCGATTCTCCACTGGAATCTCCTTTGAAACTGACCCACAGGTCTTTTTCGGCACCTTACAGCCTTTAGGCCCAGTTCTTTCTTTGTTCTCAATAGAAAATCACAATCAAGTTTCGGGGTTTTTCAAACTCCCGATGTCATGACCCTTTGGTTCCCAATCTCCCGATCTCCGATACACCGATATGCTCCCCTGATGCCTTAGCCTTCTGGGCTAAGCCTTTAGTCCACGCAGCCTTCCCTTATATGACCACAGTCATATACCTTATCGGGATTTCGGGGTTTCTGATGTCGAGGTGTATGTGAGTCCTTACTCCCCGGACCCCCGATTCCTGATGCAGTGTCCCTGAAATCCTTCCCGCCTTAAACAAAATTAATGACTGTGATCATTCATTAGAATAAACGGGTCCAGGTCTCCCTCGGGGTTTCACAACTTCTAATGTCGAAGTGCTTTTACTTTTGTTTTCCCCGATCTCACGAATGTCGATTCCCCGATATGATTCCTCTTTGGGACTTTCTCTGAAGTTGAGATCAATGCCACGTGTCTTCAGAGATAGATGACTCTCCTATGCTTTGGGGCTTTCACTTTGGGAATTCCTGATTCTCCGACTACATTGAAACGACGTCAACTGGACCCACACGTGACTTGCCTCCTAATCGGGATTTCGGACTTTACGAATCTGAATTTCAAAGGTATCCTATCCTCAGGACTTCCGAAACTTCAAACCCTGACTTCTCCAAATCTTCTGACATGTGTCCCGAATGATGGACGGTTCAGATCAAACCTCGGACTTCACCGACCGCAAGGTCAAAGCACTCACTTTTATGAGCCCTCCGATGACCAATGACTCTCGATTATTGCCACCTGTTCCAACAGATGGACGGTTTTGAGCCTGTCGGGATTTCCATGATGTATTTACCCGATCTCTAGTCCATGGGACTTCTGATTTTTCGAACCTCGATGTCTCACTATCCCGATGCCTTCTCAGGGTTTTCCCTCTGCTCGAGAGGATTTAAGTCTTATGCAACTCCTGTCAAATCTGATGGTTGACGGGAAACTAGGTGGTGATCCGACGGCTCATGATCCATGGAACTTGGACTCTGAATGCAGCTGTAACTTCCCCACTCCTCTAGCAGATCTGACGGCTGGCGGGACTCCACAAATCCTCTCCGCAATATCCTATCCATCCGTTCTTTTCCCTCCTTGATACTTTCACGAAGTGAAACAAGAATTCCTTCTCGGACTTAATCACCTGTGACACAAAACTCCGACACCTTGAGTCACTCAATATGCACCAACTCCTTATGCTACCTTCAGTAGCTTCAAGGCTTTATCTCTCCTGAGCTTTCTCACGACTCGGAGTCTTAGAGAAGATTATTGCACGCACTCCTTGCAGCAACTCTCAGACACTTCCAAGTGCTTAATACCTTCGACTCTGCGCACACCTGCAGCAGTAGTCTTCCAAATGCTTGCTCAGGTTTGCAACCCTGAGGCTTTCCCTAGCCTGCGCACTCCTTGCACGGCTCCTATGCCCAAATGCACTTTTAGGTGAATGGGGAAAAAAGTTAGACTATCTAAGCCTTCTGTCAATGCACTCCTTGCGGACACCTTCAACTGCACTCCTTGCAGGAATTCTTGCTTAGATAGAGAAACAGTTGAAACTCATTCCACTTCCTCTCAGACTTCAATCTCAACACATGAAATCATATACACAGCATAAAAACAAATGCATAACAGGAAGCAAACATCTATGAGCATATCAATCAACATACATACACAGAGAATAACACAACGCCATGAATTTGAATCAATTTCCTTCTATTAATTCAAGATCTGTACATGGGTGTTCTTACACAACTCTCTGCATGCTCTTCTTCTCAATATTCAGAATAATGTTACAATGCACAATGAGGGTGTCTATATCCCGTTTCTCTCTTGCGCTCTACAAACTGTCTAATCTAGAATTTAATTTCTATCTACCTTCATTAACTATCTTAAATGCCTCCTACCTACTAAGGATGAGAGCGAGCTGCTCAAGGTTCGATTACATCACACAAGTGCACTTCATTAAATTTTTACATTTATGTTTGCGCAACAATCCCAGGGTAAATTTCAAAATTTGTGTTGGCGCTTGCTCAACTGTCTCTTTCCTTCCACGCTGGTTTGCTTGAACTGGGAGATGCTCCTACATCATAATCCCTCGCTTGAAAATTTTCATGGGCTCCTGTCCATGAGCTCCTGCACAGTTTGTCCATGCTTCAGAATCTCTGCCTCGATCTCCCAGCTGGAATATTCAACTGGATGGCCCTTCCACTTGACCAAATATTCAAAGTATTCTTTCCTTCTGGTCCTCTTACCCACTCGTTTATCCAGTATCCACTCCATTTGTGGCTTATCTGCAACTGGCATCTGCTTTTTCCACTAAACCTATGACTGTTCATCACTTAGAGGTCTCTGTTTCCTTAGCTCTGTATGGGTATAAATCTAAGATACTGAATATTGGAGATATTCCGATCCCATCGGGTAATTCAATCTCATAAGCATTTTCTCCAATTTTCTTCAAGACCCTACATGGTCAAATCTTATTAATCTTCAATTTATTATACGTTCCTCTTGGGAACCTTTCCTTTTGCAAATGTGCCAGAACCAGATCACCAACCTCGAACTGAAGTTGTCTTCTATGTTGATCGGCTCTGCGCTTATACTCCTGGCTTGAATTCTGCAACCGCTCCTTCACCTAGCTGTGAAGTTCCTTCATCGCTTTTGGGAAATCTTCTGCACTAGTGCTCCTAGTTGCATTCTATTCTGAATCCCTCAATTCAGAAATTCCCCTTGGCTATATGCCATAAACAACTCAGAATGGGCTCTGTCCTGTACTCCTGTTCACTGAGTCGTTATACACAAACTCTTCCTGTGGCAATATATTGTCCCAACTGCTGTGGTGCTTTGTCACCAAGCTTCTAAGAAAATCTCCTAGACTTTTGTTTACCACTTCTGTCTGTCCATCTGTCTGAGGATGATACGCTAAAATAAACAACAAGTTAGTTCCCAGCTTCTTCCATAAGGTCCTCCAGAAGTGCTCTATGAATTTTGTATCTCTATCCGAAACTATGCTCCTTGGTAAGCCGTGAAGTCGAATGACTTCTTTGAAAAACAGGTTCGCGATGTGAGTCATGTCGCTAGTTTTCTGACATGGGATAAAGTGTGCCATCTTGGAAAATCTATTCACCACCAAAAAGATTGAGTCATAACCTCTTTGTGTCCTTGGCAACCCCAATATGAAATCCATGCTAATTGCATCCCACGACCTCTCTGGTATGGGAAATGGTTGATAGAATCCTACATTATGTCTCCTCCGCTTCGAATGCTGGCAAATTCTACACCTGTCTACAAATATCTTGACCTCTGATCCCATCCCTGGCCAAAAGTATGATTCGCTTAGCTTTGAGAATGTTTTGTCATGACCGAAGTGTCCGACCAATCCTCCACTGTGTTTCTCCTTCAACAAGTTCTCCCTCATGGAGCATTTTGGAATACACAGTTGATTGCCTTTGAACAAAAATCCTTCCTGGATCATGTATTCTATCCATGGGCTTCTGTCTCTGAGAACTAGATTCTCAGCTGCTTCATATGCCTCCTGAAAATCTGGATCATCTTTGTACATGTCCCTGAGATTATCGAAACCCAGCGTTTTGACTTTGAACTCCTGCAACAGCAAACACTTCCTTCTCAAAGCATCAACAACTTTGTTAGCAGTACCTGAAATATGTTTAATCACAAAAGTGAAGTTTTGTATATACTCAACCCATTTGACATGTTTCTGATTCAACTTCTCCTGTTGAGTCACAAACTGCAGTGCATGGTTGTCACTGTATAGAATAAATTCTTTCGGAATCAAATAATGCCTCCACTTCTTCAATGCCTGTATGATGGCATAAAACTCCTTATCATATGTGGAATACTTCACCTTTTCTTCATTCAGCTTCTTGCTGAAGTACGCTATCGGCCTGTCTTCCTGACTCAAGACTGCCCCGATTGCAAACCTGCTTGCATCTTATTTCACCTGAAATGTCTTTTGGAAATCCGGCAACACCAGAACTGGTTGTTCCGTGATCTTCCTATTCAACAGATTAAAACTTTTCTCGACCTCTTCAGTCCAGTGAAAATATTTAAGTCTTTTATTCACTGTATCCATCATTACTGCGCTAATTCCATTGAAATTCCTAATGAACTTCTGGTAGAAACTAGCCAATCCATGAAAACTTCTCACCTCAAATATGTTCTTTGGTGATGGCCAATTCTTTATTACCTCCACCTTATCCAGATCCATCCTCAACTCATTTGCTAAAATAACAAATCCCAAGTTAATGAGCTTTGTCTTCATGAATGAGGACTGTTTCATATTTATCAACAGCTTCTCCTGCTGCAATTTCTGCATCACTGTAGCCAAATGCTTCAAATGCTCCGCTGCTATTTTACTGAAAACTAGTATGTCATCCAAATACACAATGACAAATTTCCCAATGAATTCCTTCAGGACTTCGTTCATCAACCTCATGAAGGTACTTGGCACATTTGCTAAGCCAAACAACATAACAAGTCATTCATACAAACCCTCGTTTGTATTGAATGTTGTTTTCCATTCATCGCCTTCCCTCATGCGAATCTGATGATATCCACTCTTCAAGTCAATCTTTGAAAAAAAAATTGCTCCACTTAAACAATCCATAAGATCATCCATCCTTGGCAATGGAAATATGTACCTAATGGTTATCTTGTTTATCGCCCTCGAGTCAGTACACATCCTCCAGCCTCCGTCTTTCTTCGGACTGAGTACTGTCGGAACAACACATGGACTCAAGCTTTCTCTGACTAAACCTTTGTCCAAAAAATCCTGGACTTGCCTTTTAACCTCTTCATTCTCCTGCGGCATCAATTTGTACACGAATTTGTTTGGTAAACTGGCTCTTGGTATGAGATCAATATGATGACTCACACTTCTAATCGGTGGCAACGAATGAGGTAATTCGTCAACTACAATGTCAGCGAACTCTTCCAGCAGTTCCTGAACCTCCTTTGGTAAATCATCCACTCTTGTGCTAGTCAACACAATTTTCAGTTTCCTGACCACAATGAATTGTGGTTCCTCCTTCTTCTTAACCTCAGTAAGGAGTTCCTTCCCACTCATGAGAAGTACTATGTTGCTTACTTCTGGTTTCACCTCCTTATCCTTTATTGGACGCAACATGTGTGTCCTCCCATTCTTCTCCAGGGTGTATGTGTTCATTCTCCCATCATGAATCACATTCCTGTCATATTGCCATGGTCTACCCAGCAATAGATGACAAACATCCATGGGAATGACATCACACAGAATCTTATCATTATATCCTCCTATATTGAATTCAACCAAGCATTGTTTAGTGACAGTTACCTGATGTCCTTTTTGTAGCCATGAAACTTTGTATGGGCTTGGATGATCAGTCGTCTCCAACTCCAGCTTCTCTACCATCTCGGTTGAAACGAGATTATCCATGCTACCGCTGTCCACAATGACCTTGCATACCCTATCCTTGGTCTTGCAAGAAGTCCTAAAAAGTTTGTTTCTCTGCGTTGAATTCTCCACCTCCTTCTCTGGCGTTAAGAGAACCTTTCGCATCATCAAAAATCTTCCTCCTTCAGCGTCTTCTACCTCAATATCTTGCCTCTATGCCTCGATGATGTGAGTTTCTCCAGTTTATTTCTTTTTTTCTGGACACTCATAAGACTTGTGTCCATTCATTTCGCATGTGAAGCATGTGATTACTCCACCTCTTCCTCTTCCTCTACCTCTAGTATGAGGAAAAGTGTTGTTATCATCATAATCTCCTCTTTGCTCAGTATGTTGTCCTCTCTGTTCAACATATCTCCCTCGCTGTGAGCTTCCACCTCTCTCTGTCTGTGTCTGGGGTTTCTTCCAGTTGTCCCTAGGCTTCTGGGTTCTTTCCTGGGCAATTGATTTTCCTCTGGGCTGACTTCTGCCTCTGCCCCTCTGACTATGCTTTCGGCTCGGTTTCTCTTCTGATTTTAGAGCCATATGATAAGCATCTTCCACTGTTCGGATGGTCACCATACTAATTTCATCCTGAATCTCATATCTCAAGCCATTCATATACCTGGCCACTTTTTCGTCATTGCTTTCACGATGACCTGCTCTGATATTCAACTTGTAAAATTCTTCAGTATATTCCTTTACTGTTATCATCTTCTGTCTCAGGTTCTGCATTCTCTTGAACATAGAAATTTGGTAATCCCTGGGAATGAATTTTGCCTTCATCTTTGCAATCATCTTGTCCCAGCTCTTAATTTTCTGCTTGCCTTGGCAACGTCTATCCACTTGTAGTTCATCCCAGCACAAGGCTGCATGTCCTTTTAATTTCATGACGGCATGCTTGAACTTCTTGTCCTCTTCGATATCTTCATATTCAAAATAGGTGTCTAGAGCTCTAATCTAGTCTAGAAGCTCTTCTACATCCAGATTTCCCTCATAAACTGGAATATCCATCTTCGCCTTTGCACCCATTCTTGCAACAAATTTAAGCAAGCATTCATTTGCTGCATCTTCCGCTGTGACTTCTTCTTCTTCATGTCCAGCATCATCTTTACTTTTGGACTCACTGATATCTCCTACATCAGTTGTGCACCTTTGTCTTATCTCCATGTCCACAATTCTGGTGCGTATGTTATGCAGATCTCTTTCTACTTCTGGAATCTACACTTGCCTACCCCTTCTTTTGGACATTTCCCTTTCCTCCTCTAGATCAGGTGATTGTCTATCTCTTCTCCTTGGCGGCATGGTGAATTTTCTTCCTCCCTACTATAGAAAGAAAAGAAGCTTTTCTAAGCTCTGATACCACTTTGATGTAGACCGCACCCTCTGCCTCGACAGAGACCTCTGCACTGACCTCCCGGTCTAAAGGATCGTTCTAATTTTACCCTTGAGTTGGAGTGGCTCCTTCGATTCTCCACTGGAATCTCCTTTGAAAATGACCCACAGGTATTTTTTTGTACCTTATAGACTTTAGGCCCAGTTCTTTCTTTGTTCTCAACAGAAAATCATGATCAGGTTTCGGGGTTTTTCAAACTCTCGATGTCATGACCCTTTGGTTCTTGATCTCCTGATCTCCGATACACCGATACGCTCCCCTACTGCCTTAGCCTTCCGGGCTAAGCCTTTAGTCCACGCGACCTTCCCTTATATGACCACAGTCATATACCTTATCGAGATTTCAGGGTTTCTGATGTCGAGGTGTATGTGAGTCCTTACTCCCCAGACCCCCGATTCCCGATGCAGTGTCCCTGAAAGCCTTCCCACATTAAAAAAAATTAACAACTGTGATCATTCATTAGGATCAACGAATCCAGGTCTCTCTCGAGGTTTCACGACTTCTAATGCCGAAGTGCTTTTACTTCCATTTTCCCTGATCTCACGAATGTCGATTCCCCGATATGATTCCTCTTCGGGACTTTCTCCGAAGTTGAGATCGATGCCACGCGTCTTCAGAGATAGACGGCTCTCGTATGCTTCGGGGCTTTCACTTTGGGAATTCCCGATTCTCCGACTATGGCGAAATGACGTCAGCTGGACCCACACGTGACTTGCCTCATAATCAGGATTTCAGACTTCATGAATCTGAATTTCAAAGGTATCCTGTCCTCAGGACTTCCAAAACGTTGAACCCTGACTTCTCTAGATCTTCTAACACGCGTCCCGAATGATGGACGGTTCAGATTGAACCTCGGACTTCACCGACCACAAGGTCAAAGCACTCACTTGTATGAACCCTCCGATGACCGATGACTCTTGATTATTTCCACATGTTCCAACAGATGCACGGTTTTGAACTTGTCGGGATTTCCATGATGGATTTACCCGATCTCTTGTCCATGAGACTTCTAATTTTCCGAACCCCGATGCCTTCTCGGGGTTTTCCCTCTGCTTGAGAGGATTTAAGTCATTTGCAACTCCTGTCAAATCAGAGGGTTGACGAGCAACTGGGTGGTGATCCGACAGCTCACGATCCCTAGAACTTGGACTCCGAATGCAATTGTAACTCCCTCGCTCCTCTGGCAAATCTGACGGCTGGCGGTACTCCACAAGATCCTGGTCGTCTGTTTCTTTCCCTCCTTGATACTTTCATGAAGTGAACCAAGAATTCCTTCCCGGACTTAATCACCTATGACACAAAACTCCGATGCCTTGAGTCACTCGATATGCACCAACTCCTTATGCTACCTTTAGTAGCTTCAAGGCTTTATCTCTCCTGAGCTTTCTCATGACTCTGAGTCTTAGAGAAGATTCTTGCACACACTCCTTGTGGAAACTCTCAGACACTTCCAAGTGCTAAATACCTTTGAGTCTGTGCACACTTGCAGCAGTAGTCTTCCAAATGCTTGCTCAGTTTCACAACCCTGAGGCTTTCCCTGGCCTGTGCACTCCTTGCATGACTCTTGTGCCCAAATGCACTTTTGGGTGAATGAGGACAAAAGTTAGACTATCTAAGCCTTCTGTCAACACACTCCTTGTGGACGCCTTCAACTGCACTCCTTACAGGAATTCTTGCTCAGATAGAGAAACAGTTGAAACTCATTCCACTTCCTCTCAGACTTCAATCTCAACACATGATATCATATACACAACATAACAGAAAATGCGTAACAGGAAGAAAACATCTATGAGAATATAAATCAACATACATACATAGAGAATAACACAACGCCATGAATTTGAATCAGTTTCCTTCTATTAATTCAAGATCTGTACATGGGTGTTCTTACACAACTCTCTGCATGCTCTTCTTCTCAATGCTCAGAATAATGTTACAATGCACAATGAGGGTGTCTATATCCCGTTTCCCTCTTGCGCTCTACAAACTGTCTAATATAGAATTTAATTTCTATCTACCTTCATTAACTATCTTAAATGCCTCCTACCTACTAAGGACGAGAGCAAGCTACTCAAGGTCTGATTACATCACACAAGTGTGCTTCATTAAATTGTTACATTTACGTTCGCGCAACAATCCCAAGGTAAATTTCAAAATTTGTGCTGGCACTTGCTCAGCTGTCTCTTGCCTTCCACACTGGCTAGCTTGAACTGGGAGATGCTCATGCATCAACAGGTTTTGGAAAGGTGGAATGGTTGTCTCAAGGATAACAAAATGTATGAGTGAAATGGTCATGGAGTCATTGACTAGATAACTGAGTGTGTTTTGGGATCACTGTGAAATCTTTGTCAAAACGATGGTTAGCCTAATGGTTTTTCCTTCCCCCCTTATGTTTGTAAGCTATCTCTGTGAGAGAGAAGCCCCCTCAGCTAAGTTTACCCATGATATGAATGCATGTCCCCAACTTGACACTTGTCATATCGGAAGTTACTTTTGTCCACTTGTCCCCAACTTTAGAACTTAGGATAAAATTATCCATACTTTATGTTTTGGGAAATATTAATATAATGTTTCCTTGACTTTTGGCCCTCCCTTTCCCTAAATGGTGAACTTCATTCCCCCATCTCTTTATTGTGGTCGGTTTGGGCACAGTGATGTATTTTATATTAATCATGAGTTCATGCACAAAGTAAGCGCATTGGCCCTTTAATATCTAGGTGCGCTGGCCTAATTCCAAGACATAAGCATTATGGCTTATAATACTAGCTCACCAGTCTATAATGCATATTATATACACAAAGGTTCACTGACCTTAATATTGCTTGCACTTAGTTACTGTGTGTTGTGTCCTCTGTCTCTAAGGTTGCGTGCACCTTAGTTACTGCACGCGGTATTCAGAAATGTGCACATTACATCCCTTTACTGCACAGTATATGTGCACACCATGCCATGAAAGGTGTATTACAAAATGATGTCTAAATAGATCACCAGCTTAAATATACTTGGATTATATTTACATTTGGGTTCGGCCGAGGGATATTACAATCCCCTCCCCTTATTTATGCACTATCCTTAGTGCATCATGTACTCATATACAACAAAATTCTCAAAATTCTTCATAACGATGTGGGTATTCTGCCCACATTGAATCCTCATGCTCCCAAGTAGCATCGTCAGGTCTGTACCAGGTCCATTGGACCTTTACAATCCCTATGGCTTGATTCCGGAGTTGTTTGACTTTTCGATCTAGGATGCGCACCAAATGCACTTGGAAAGAGCCTTCTTGCTCCACCTGGATAACATTCCGATCAATAACATGATTAGCATCGGGTATATATTTCTTTAGCAATGATACATGGAAGACATTATGTATAGACATAGATGCAGGCAATGCAATCATATAAGCAACTGGACCAATCCTCTCTAGGATTTCAAATGGTCCACAAAATCTGGCTGCTAACTTGGCGCAACTTACTAGCTTCAGGGAGCTTCTGTTAGCTTTCACTTTCAAGAAAACATGATCACCCACTTTGAATTCTCTGTGGATTCTACTTTTATCCGCATAACTTTTTTGTTTGTCTTGGGCAGTTTTCAAATTTTGCTTAATTTTTAACATTTGGTCCTCCATCTCCTTGAGAAACTTTGTCCCAAATACTATTCTATCAGCGGGGTTATCCCAACTTACTGGAGTATTGCACCTTCTGTCGTAAAGTGCTTCAAATGGGCTCATTTTCATTGATGCCTGATACCCATTGTTATAAGTGAATTTTACCAAATGTAGGTAGTCTTCCCATTTTGATAGTTTATCCATCACATACATTCTCAGTATATATTCTATCACTCTATTTACCCTCTCCGTCTATCCATCAGTCTCAGGATGGTAAGCTGTACTAAAGTTCAGATTCATTCTGAATCCTTTGAACAATCCTTTCCAAAAATTCGAGGTTAATTTCAAGTCTCTATCAGATACAATCGTTTTAGGAATTTCGTGCAATCGTGCCACTTCCTTCATGAAAATATCAGCAACATCGACTGCTTTGTGAGTAGTTTTAGGTGGAATAAAATGGGCATCTTTTGTAAGATTTTCCACCACTACCATAATCAAATCATGTAGCTTTCTTGTTCTAGGCAATCCCGTAATAAAATCCATTGTCACCACTTCCCACTTCCATTCAGGAATGGGCAAAGGTTGTAGCAATCCTGCTGGGTGCCTATGCTCTATTTTAACTTTCTGGCATTCCATACACCTAGTGATGTATTCTACAATTTCTCTCTTCATACCTAGCCAAAAGTATTGGCCCTTGACTGTTGTTAGGGTTTTCTGATATCCAGGGTGCCCTGCATAAGGATCATTATGCATCTCATGCAAAATTAGATGTTTTAAGTCCTGGACATTTGGTACAAAATTTTTGTTCTACTCCCAACTTATAAATATCCATCTTTTGTGGTGTCTTACCTTGCTGTAGTTTTTCTATCAATTCTCTGTACTGCAGATCTGTATTTGCAACCTCCAGAATTTTTCTTTTAACATCAATTTGATACATGTTGATGGTTGTAGCATGAAGCTCATGCACTCTCCTGTTGAGGGCATTAACCACTTTATTTGCTTTCCCTTTGATATGCTTTATATCAAAGTTATATTCTCTTAGAAATTCTAACCATTTGCTTTGCCTAACATTTATATTTGGTTGATCAAATAAATATTTCAAACCATTGTGGTCTATTCTTAACTCAAACCTTTTTCCCATGAGATAGTGTCTCCATTTCCTTAGGGCATGCACTATGGTTGCCAAATCCAAATCATGAGTGGTATAGTTTCTTTCATGCTCTTTCAACTTCCTTGATTCATAACATATCACGAATCCATTTTGACTGAGGACTCCACCCGGTCCTTTGTTACATGCATCTGTGCATACAATGAAATCTTCATTTGGGTTTGCTATCCTTAGTATTGGATCACTTGTCAATAATTGTTTCAAATGTTGGAAACTCCTTTCACAGTCTGACATCCACTGAAACTTCATACCTTTTCTTTGTAAGGAAGCGATTGGGTGTGCTATATTCAAGAATCCTCCAATGAATCTCCTATAGTAGCCTGCAAGGCCCATGAAATATCTTACCTCTGTCACATTCTTTGGTGCTGACCATTCTCTAATGGTTTCTACCTTCTCAGGGTCCACTGCTATCCCATCTTTTGAGATGATATGCCCCAAATAATGAATTTGTTTCTGATAAAATGAGCACTTGCTCAATTTGGCATACAACTGATGTTACCTTAATACTTTCAACCATCCTCAAATGATGTTCATGCTCTTCCTTTGACTTGGAATATATAAGAATGTCATCCAAAAAGACAATGACAAACTTGTCCAACTACTCTTGGAAAACACCATTCATTAAGCACATGAAAACAACTGGTGCATTTGACAATCCAAATGGTACCACTTTGAACTCATAATGACCATACCTTGTCCTGAAGGTGGTCTTGTTGATATCCTCTTCTTTAATTCTTACCTGATGGTATCTCGATCTGAGATCTATCTTTGAAAATATCCTTGCATCCTTCAATTGATCAAAGAGGTCGTCAATCCTTGGTAGAGGATATTTTTTCTTAACAGTCAATTTATTCAATTGTCTGAAGTCAATGCACAATCTTAACGTTCCATCTTTCTTTTTCACAAACAAGACTGGGGCACCCCAAGGTGATACACTTGGGTGTATATACCCCTTCTCCAGAAGTTCTTCAAGCTGCATTTTCAACTCCTTCAATTCTGGTGTACTCATTCTGTAAGGAGTCTTTGATATTGGCATTGCTCCAAGCATCAAATCTATAGAGAAATCAATGTCTCTTCTTGGGTGTAGTCCCGATACTTCCTTAAATACATTTTCAAACTCTTTCAGGACTGCATAATCCTCCAAATTTGGTACCTTGTCCTTAGGTGTCTCCTCCATATGAGATGCAAATCTTTGACATCCTCTTCTATAACATTTCTTCAACTGAAATGCTGAAATTTCTCTAACAGTTACTGCCCTACGAATTCCCTACACTTTCCTTTGGTTCCCTTCTTCATCCAAGAAAGTGAATGCTTTTTTATGACAATCCAATAGAGCATGGTGTGGGTCCAGCCAATCCATCCCAATTAAAAATTCATAGGAACCTAAGGGTAACATGTTTAAATCTGCCCTAGTATTTAGTCCATTCATGTCTATGAGGTAGGACTTAACCATCTCATTAACTTTTCTTCTGTCTCTTGTAGCTAGTTTCACCGACCAGGATTTCCCGTGCTTACTTCTTGGCAATTGAAAACTTTCCACCATATTAGGGTCTATATAACTATGGCTAGCTCCTGAATCAATTAAAATAGCAAGGGTTTGGTTGTTGATCATACCTTCCACTTCAATCATGTGGGACTGATACTCTGCTTGCTTGTTGTCGAGGGCTGCATAAATCCTTGGCACATTTATGCCCATGTCCTCTACTATATTAGCTCATTGTACATTGTAAACAGTCCTACCTTTTCCACCTCTGTGAGGACAATCTCTGAACCTATGGTCTCCTTTGCAACCCCAACATTGCATAGGTGGTTGTCTTGACCCTTGACTACCTATATCAATCACTCTGGTTTCCTTATGCATTTGCTACCATTATGGATTATCTCTGAAGAATGGTGGCTTAGCTCCCTTCTTCCTCTAATCCATCTTGAATTTCTTATTGTCTTCCCAAGCCTTTTGGAAAGTTGGTCTTGCTTTCAGCTGGTCATATAAACATTTAGCTCTCCTTATGGTCTCCTCTAATGTCTTGGGATCATCATACTGTATTTTTTCACTGATGAACGATGGCAATCCACTTAAGTACTGTTGAATCTTGACTGTCTCATCCTTAATGAAAGATACATACTTCAACAGTTCCAGAAACCTTCTCTCATATTCATCTATGGTCATACTTCCAAGCTTGAGTTCAAAGAACTCTTTAATTTTCTTGTCATAATATCTCTCGGTCAAGTACTTCTTCTCAAAATACTTCTTGAATTCTCTCCAAGTAACACTTTTCTTGACAATGTGTTGTACCTGTACAAGTTGATCCCACCACATGGAGGCCTTTTCTTTGAGTTGATAGATAGCAATTCTACCTTCAGCATAAGAAAAATAATTATGCAATTGAAAATACTTTCTCGTGCCTAGAAACCATGTTTCAACATCTTCATCCTTCTTGTGCTCACCATCAAATGTAGGAGGTTTGATTTTGTTCATTTCTCCTCACAGCTCATCCACCCCAGATCTCTTATACCTTTTGACAGGGGATAGACTTGAGTTGTTTCCTGCTCTCTTATGGGAATGTCTATGGGAATGATGGTGATGCCTACTAGCACTTTTTACTTCTCTCTTCTCCTCTAAGGATTTGTGACTCTTAGATCTACTTGAGTCACTCTCCTTAACCAATTTCTTCTCTATTATGTTCAAACCTTCCAATAGCTTCATGTTGAAGTCATATTGCTGCTCTTTGTCTTTCATAATCCTTTCATTATCAGCTTTATGGCTTTGGACATCCTTCTACAAATTCTTAATGGTCTCAGCCATATTCATATCTTCATTCCTTTCTTCTCCATGTCCATTGGATTTCGTTCCTTCCATGCCCAAATGGACATCCATCCCTCTTCTCTTTTGTGGATGATTATAATTCTCCTGTGCCTCTTCCATTCCTACTAACTCTGCACTATTCTAACCTGACCGAGTTGTTGTTAATTCTGCAAAATGTCCAGCCATCAAAACTAATCAGATTAACAAATCAGAAATTAACGAGAATATGCACCATTTCGATCCAACATACACATCAGCATTATCACTCCCAATTTCCTAGTGTTATCACTACGAAAATTCTAGATAAGACCCAAGTCTCAAGAAATCTAACGCGCAGTGCCTTCCGAGATACACTTGCACAAGAAGGTGGTTTTGTTGAAACCACTTTTGCCAGGACACGGTGTTACAAGTCTCAATCATGTCAAATCCACCACTCGTGGAATGAGTGACGGCTAGTTAGATCACCCTGCTTCATTCATTCAATACTTTGCATCCATATGATGTCAGCTGAACGTTTCCATGTAACGAACTCAAAAGATAATCATTCGAAATGGATTGGACGAGTATGGAAACCCAACGCTCTTTGTACGTAATCTGTCCACACTTCACAAATGGAGTTCTATAATTACCACTCCCCAAGTATGAAGATATCTACGCATTCATGACCATAGTAATCTTCAAGATACTCAACTTCCTGCTCTCTATAGAGACACATTTCGGTATCCCCAACCTGAGATACATGGACAAAGCTAAGTTGAGTGAGACTAGTTATTCAAGCAACATGCTAGGCTTTCCTGCGAATGAGGAAAGGGTCCTTGCACACCTTCTAGTGACTAATTTCCACACATAGCTGGTTATATACTCACGGCTAAAAGTCAGACTGAATCCCATTATAAAGGATTTAGTCATCAACAGCCCATCCGCCAAGAAGGAAAGGAGTAAGCGGCATAAGAAGGAGGAATCTACGGTTGAAGTGGACGAAAGCGTTGGAGAAAATCAACCGGTCTGGTTAGACCCTTATTTAAAGGTAGAGATCACTAAGATGAAGTAAGTCTTCAACTAAGATAATCATGTCTCAATGAATTTTGAATAGCCTGTAGCAGAGGTAGAAGTACAAGAGATGATAGGTCTGTTCTTCAATGGTCCTTTCTACAACAGGCTAACTGTTGTCATCACCCTTTTGTAATTTTGTGATTAACATGATTATATAAATACAGACACTGATTTTAGATTGTTTTATTACAATTTCTATCTGTCGATGTTATGACTCTTGTTTTCTTTCATAATAAGTTTTTCTTGTAATCTTATATTTTATTTTTATCTGTCTAAATCAGAAGAAATTAAAATTTGGAATTCTTTTTAATTAATGCTTCAATGCAGTTATGTGTTTATGTTTCTTTTATTATTATGCAATTTAAACTCAGACTCCTTGCCTTCCAAGTGACTTCGTGCATATTAACTTGACTTGTTCATTTATATTATCGTGTATAGAAATATTACAAGATAAACGCTTCTCCGTGCACTTAATTCTACTGTGCATTTCTTCTTCGTCGTACTGACTACTTACGCGCACTACTCTGGCATTGTGTGCGAATATCTACTGTGCATAGTTTCGATACTGCGCACTGATATTCCACATGAATTTTCGTCCTATGCATGCCCCATTTCAAGTTTAACATATTCCTTCGCACTCAAATATCTACACATACTACTGAATACACTATCGCAAAACAACTTATACTCATACTTATGTGTGTACCAACAAAAATTCTATGCGTTAAGCAAAACTTGCACACCCCATGTGCACCTTACTATGGGTGTGCTTACCGCGCAAGGCTAATTTCAGCGTGTGCATCTCACACATAATAATCTTCCGTGTGGCATGACAATTTATCGCGCATACTGGCATGCCACGATTTCCCATGCGGTGCCAAATTTACCACGAGCACCAGTACGCCAACCTTTTCCAAGGACACTCTATGACTCTAATTCTAGTCGCTACAAAGTTACTTTTCTGTGAATATTCACTTCAATTGTACCCTTCTGTCCCATCCAAGCTCAGTGTTGAACTGTGGCTCTGATACCAAACTGTAACGATCCCCTCGACCCACCTGAGGCCGAGGTTGTTATAACCCTAAATTGCACCACACATTCTTACCTGGAATCAGGCCAACTCATATCCCTTCTTTTCCAAAACTCTGCTGAACAACTCTTTGAAAATCCTCTTGTGTCAAGGCCCATGCGCCTTAAACCATTACTACACACGTGTGCACACTGGCTGACTCACTACAGCCCGCGTGTACCTAACAAAGCACGAAAAAAGGAAAGTTGTCTATGGAACAAAAAGATATGGGTTAGTTAACTGAAACTTCCGGCCATGCATGGCCGAGGGTTCATCCAAAACCCTAGCTCCTTCTAGCCTATAAAAGAAGGGGTAGGGGTACCATTTGGAGGAGGAAAAAATATAGTGAAGAAAATCTACCCATTTACGTATTCCATTGTCCCAACCCTTTAGCCTTTCCTCATGCCAAAGGAGATTTAATGCAAAGCAGTTGAAGGACAGAAGAAGAGGAGCCCAGGATCAGGTTCAAGGAGTGGTGGCCGGTCTTAAATTTTGTAAGTTGACTCACTTTATGTAATAAAAATAATGCTTTTCCCATCCCAATTCATGAACTTTCTATGATTTGATTAGTTTATGTTTGATTTCTAACCCGTGAGTATAGAAGTAGCATGCATGCATAGTTTTTTTTTGTCTTGAGCGCAGGTCATCTTTGGAAGGAGCATCGTGAACAAGTAATCAAGTGCAACGGAGGATCGACATCAAATGCCGGTAATAAGGTAGGTAATCCTTTCCATGGATTTATTGAGAAAAGGGAATTTAAATCTAGGGATGTAGGTAGAAGGTAGTTTCTATTTGGTCAAATCTGCATGCAAAGTCTGAACTCTATTTTGCTAGTCCGTAGGGTGTTTTTCCCAACAATAGAATTGGCGACCATATTGGGGAGAATACTCTTTAGGGTTCCTGGAATTTTTGTTTAAGTTTTTGGGTAGTTTAAGGACTAGGTTTTCTGTTTTTTCTTTTCCTGCCTTTTTTTTTCATTTTTGTAAGGTCTAAGATAGCAGGGAGTCTGGTTTTCCATACCATATTTCCCTGACTTTTGCTTGACTATGTTTTTCAGGACACATAAAGGTACACATGGGCTGCATAAGGCCTAAACGCATGTAACCATCCCCCATCCTCTTACAGCTCACATGTGAATTCTAGTTGTAGAGATAGCAGTAGCATGTAGGAGTTCAGAGAACCTTAGAGGAAATCCTCCTCTTCCCTGTTAGAATCACACATTCTCAAGGGGTTTTCTAGAGTTATGTCTGAGTCTTGTTTTCTAATGGTCCTATGTCAGATTTTTTTTTTCCTTATTGTTTTTCCTTTCATTATTTGTTTTTATGTTAGAAAGAGTATCCAAGCCTTCAAGGGGTCTTGGTTATCAATACCAGAGGCCTCTTCATGGTCTAGTCTGTCTGTCTTCATATTTTTCCTTAGATTTTAGATATACATATGGCCTGTACAAGGTCAGCCCTCTTGTACATGCCCTCTGTCTCTGTTCAGCATGCATTTGGACGCGTGTTGTTTAAGTGACAGTCGCGTGCTTGTACAGGCTACTTTTTGTTCAGGGTGGGGCAGTCATCCCCTCCTTTGATAAGAAGTACTCCTCTCAGGTGTTTGAATCTATGTTTGAATAGTCAGTAGCTTAGGATTCATCTACCTTTAGCCTACTTTTTCTTAGTTAATAGTTGACAGAAAAAAACAAAAAAATCTCTTTTCATTTTCTTCTTTGGTTGAAGAGTGTGTTTCCGCATCATTAGCTAGGGAAAAGTATTTTATTTCATAAGTTTTTTCAGTTCACTTAGATCATAAGTAGCTCATAGTCGAGTGAAATTCCTTTGAGTTTGCTGTCCAAAATATTAGAAAAATAAAAAATCTTTCTTTGCGAAAAGTTGTTGAAATTTTGCATTCAATAAAAGTTTTTTGTTTCTAGCTTTTCCATTTATTTTTTTCTTTCATCTTTTACACATCATCAGTTTCACCCTCATACCCCTTGACATAAGACAAAGCCATAAAAGCAACGCTAATTTTAAAATCTACTAGACTTTTATGTTTGTAGGGTTCACAAACTAGTTCACGACTAGGGCCTTGGATTAGGTTGGAGAGGAAACTCTTCAAGGCCATTCAAAACCCAACATTAGAGTCTGAGATAGGGAGTGTCTAAGTCTAGTTTTGTGGAAGTTATCTGGGAGCCCCCTCTAACACAGGGGATAAACACGAGGTCGCTTGCGAAAAGGTAGTGGAGATAACCCCTCCAAAGTCGGACCAATCATAGTGGAGAACACATATAGAGGGCTTGTTTTTGGATTCTGTCATTCGCATTTTCCATGGGGCTTTATCGGTCTCAAATCCATTCAAGGTCCTCAGTTATCTTCTGGACCATTTTCTCTCGATACCCTTGATAGGTTTCAGGATTGATACCATGCTCATTGTGGCCTACCCGACTTTCGACTGTACCCACCTGGTGACTGTTCGCGTGCTGGCAACATAGTTGCCAATCATTTTACGGATATACACAGGTGACTGTAGGGGTATATCATGGTACCTAGGACAAACATCAGGCCATGATTTGTAGAGTATAACCAGAGGGTTCTTCCATGTTTGAGTTGCACTTGCACCGGTAAGTTTCTCTAGTGTTGGTTGTTGTAATTGTTCTTCCAAAAAGTTTAGTGATTGCTTGTCTTATCTCTTAGGGGATTCTTTTTAGTGTGTGTTACTTTTGAATGTTTAGAATACCTTAGTATGTCTTGGATATTCTCACATAGTGGAGGATCCCGAGCTCCGTCAGTCGCAAAGGCTTCTTGGCCTACCACTAGTTACACTAGAGCCACCCCCGCCACCATTAAGGAAGAAGCTAGACCAACAAGGGTCTTTTAAAGTGACCGGGTTACAAACCTTTGTGCTCGAACAACTCCTAGAGGAATCAACCATTTTGGAACCTGAAGAAACCTCTCTTGGCTCGGTTGAAACCCCAACCATTGATATCTTGGCACATTTTATTGTACCAATCCAATTTCAAGAACGCTAGATAGTGCCTCACACAGCAATGGGAACAAATGTTGTTACTCCTTCTGGGAATTCCTCAATTCCCACCATAGTTGCCACCACAGGAGATCCATCTCCTAATATACTGTCATCGGTTCAAGCCACCATGGTCTCAGTCACAACTACATCTCACAATGGACCAAACCCATCTATGGCGGCGACCACAACCCCCTTCACACCTAGTGCGACAGGCCCTCCGTTCTCATACGGTATGCCTAGTTCGGGTACAAGTCCTGTACTAACCTACTCCACTTTACAGACTTTTGGTCTGGGGGTAGGGAGCTCTAGCATTCCTCTACAAGGTCACCTTGGGGGAACTCCTGTCACTTTTAATGCTTTTCCTTATGCAGGAGGTCATATCCCTCCTTCGTCCCCTTTGCTTCATTGTTCGCATCAACAATCTGCCGGGCAACCTACACACAATAGTTTATTTGGAGTGGGGAGTCAGGGACCACCTTCGCACAGTATGCCAGTAGGTTCGACACTATTTTCTTGGAATGGAATGTTTGGTAACAACACTTTCTCATCGGCCACTTTCTCGACTGGGGCCAACCCCACTTTTGGACAATCTACTCCTGCACAGGGTACTATTCCTGCACAGGGGGAACACATAGTAGGACCTTGGAATTTAGGACAAGGATCCATTCCCTCCTCTGGAATGTCGTTCTGGGGTAATTCTTTCCACAGTCTATGGAACCCTAGATAGACTACTATGCCTCCCCCCACAGGATTGGCATGGGGTAATCCTTCCCAAAGTCCTTCGAATACAATGCATGCCCAACACTCTATGTCCTTTTTGGGAAATCAGTCGATGATGTCTCCACAGATGCAAAATGCTTACGCTGGTCAGGGCCATGGTTTCTACTAGAATCCAGGCCAGCAGCCAAACTTTTCCTAACAATCTGGTGCCAGTCAAACTCCAGGACCCTTTTTCTTAGGTTATTAGCAGCAACCCAAATTACCATTCCTAGTGACTTTACACTTGCTAGATTTGACAAGGTTGTTGAATGATCCTATTTGTCACGATCCACATTAGCCTCCTATGTCGACAAAGTTGCATTCGTACATTCTGAAGTTCGAGGCCAGACATAATGAATATCCAGGTGATCATGTGACTACCTTTCATCTTTGGTGCTCATCTAACTCATTGAAAGATGACTCTATATAGTTGCGATTGTTTCAATGTACTCTTATTGGGAGTGCCGCGAAATGGTAAATCAAGCTCGATCGCTCAAGATACTCTTCTTTTGGTGAACTGGCGATGGCTTTCCTTAACCATTTCCAGTTACCTGTAAGATACGACACTGGCATAGAGCTGCTCACCAATTTCGAACAGACAACAACAGACCATATCTCTGATCATATCTGAGAGTGGAGACGCTGGAAGAGTTTAAACAAGGTACTATTCCCTCCAACATTCCTGCTTGAGTGGTTCCTTAATTCTTTGGTCCCTCAGTTATCCAAAGACGTCGCGACATCCAGAGTTTTCTATGAAGAATATGCCATCATGAGGGCTCAACAATTTGAGCTAATCTATTCTCAGTCTGGTTTATTATACAACATCTTGCCAGATGCGCCACATTCGATACTGGATAAAACTAGACAGAGAGTTGGACCACATGCCGATGGTATTGTTGGTTCAACACAAATCAATCCCACTGACCAATTGACAAAACAATTGCAACAGTTATCCATACAACACACAGTGGCTAGCCAAACTATTGCTTTGGCTTCTCCCCCTACTCAAATGTCGGAAGTACACACTATGTAGTCGACTAACCCAAAGGTTACCCAACATCTTGAAGGGAAGAAAAAACAATGAAAGAAAGGAAAAGGGGATAAAAAACCCACTGATACTACTGGCAGGGACAACACGGAAAAACTAACGGCGAGGTATCCATGCAACTTGTGCATGGAAGACCACCCAACCCATCTTTGTCCTCGACTTGTAGAGGCCCAAAAATTTGTCACATAGCAACAACAAGTAGTGTTGACTAATCCCTTTCAACATGGGCAAAATCTAACTCGAGCCTCTACAAGCACAGAAGGGGGCAGCCAAGAAACCTGCCCACTTCCAAATAATCCCTCATCCGCGAATGTATATATGGTTAGGAGTGATGCTTTCATATCAACTAGAGTGCACAACTATAGTAAACCAAGCGCTTCTAAGAAGGGTAAGGAAGATGATCTCCCATTTCTTCCTCTACAGATTGAGAAGATGTTGGGAGAAACAATGACACACATTCCAAAGGGTGCACTTAAAAAAGCTTCTCACAACCCAAACGCAAGGGCCACCAAGAATTACTCTGTGGTGGATGATTTATCACAAACCCCTTGTGCGATGTCTGCTTTGGAGGTCCTCCAAAGCTGCCCTGCTCAGAGGAAAGCCTTGTTAACCACTTTGGGCTCTACTGAGACTTGTAATCCAGGCACCATCATGTTAGATACAACTGACTTAAAACCTCGTCTGCCTTACCACGTAGCATTTAATATAGTAGTGGCTCATCCCACGAAAACTTTTACTTGGAATATCTTTTGCATGGTGGTCAATGAGGGAACCTCGACATGCGTTATGTCATTAGCATGATGGAAGGCCATTGGCCAGCCCGTTTTGTCTCCATCACCTACTCTCGTCAATGCTTTCAACGGTCGTTCATTCCGACCACATGGCATCATTCTTTTTTTCCCCTTGCAGTTAGGAGGGAAAACCGTGTGTGTCGAAGTAGAGGTAGTCGATGCTCCCCTTGATTATAACCTCTTGTTAGGATAGATTTGGACTTATGCTATGGAAGCTATGGTTGCTACAGTTTTTTGAGTCTTGTTGTTTCCACACGAGGGTCAGATAGTGACCATCGATCAATTATCTTTCTCCAGACCTGACCCAACTTTTGGGGCATCCACGGTCCCAATGATTGATAATCCTCAACCAGGTGTTTTTAACGTAGGAGTTGGTTTGTGCCCATCCTTGATGGGTAACTTAGATTACCCACCTCCCCACGACGATATCAAATTTATATCTAATCACCATAAGGTTGAGATTTTTCAAGTTTCGTCGTTCTGCACAACTTACTTTGAGGATCCTTGGATTCTTCCCTCCCCATCCACCATGATGGATGAGACATGGCACCCAGGCATGTCCATGCCCTTGTCTACTGCTGAGGTAGCGTACTCTTTAGTCTAGCAAGATTCAACTAACCCTGATCTGACTCCTGCACAAGATTTAGATCCACTTATAGAGCCTATTTGGGCTCATGGTTCTCTCGCTAACACCGATTTGTTAGACTTAGTCTTTCCCTCTGACGAAGCAGTAATCAAAGCAATGACTAGTCTAGACAAACCTTGGGATGATCTTCATCAGAGATCAAATTTCCTCCCAAATTTAAGCCGAATCGAAGCAGGAGAATTCATCGTGACTATGACTGGAGATAGGTCTTGTCATACTAATCCCTTAGCTACACACAAGATCTATGCTGAGGGTAATATGGAAACCATTGCTGAAATGATACCTATCAATATCTCTAGAGCCCCTAGAGTCATAGACAATGTTTTCGTCATACCATACAACTCCCCAAAGGAGACGCCAGGCATCAACCCACAAAGAGTCTATCATGAGCTAACTTTGTTGTTTTTCAATCTCTCTTTGAGATCCGAAAGCGACATCTGGCAAGACTGCATTTATGCTTTTCGATCTCGTCTGGATTAACTGAGAAAAGTAACCATTATAGAGTCTTCTTTAATCCCTTTTCAGACTCCTTAAAGATGAAAAGATTGTCGAGTGACCTTGTTTCTTCACACTCGTTAAATTGGTGCAAAAGAACGTTCCTTAAACGGGTCTCCTTTGAAGCCCTTTTTAGACCCTCTAAAGATGAAAATATTGTCGAGCGATCTTGTGGGCTTTCACGCTCGTTAAAATGAAATTTGAAGTCATGTCTGTCCAACGGTAGTTTAACCCCTTTTCGATCCGAACAATCAACTATACGAACAAAGGTATACTCTATCGAATTTTTGTTCTTTAGAAGAGTATTCTTAGGTATAATTTTATCCCTTTTTCGGGCCTAGGGACTAAACTTACGAAAAAGAAATCCCCACAAAGTCCATAGTTAAGCTCTTTTCAGACTCCCTAAAATTGAAAAGATCATTGACTGACTTGATTCTTTCACACTTGTTAAATTGGTCCAAAAGAATATTCCTGACAGAGTCCATAGTTAATCTTTTTCAGACTCCTTAAAAGTGAAAAAATAGCTGAGTGATCTTGTCCTTGTCACACTCGTTAAAATGGTTTTTAATTGACATCGAATCGGTGCTAGTTTAACCCTTTTTTGAACTGACTAAACTATCTTCGAAAAAGGTACCCCAATGGAGTCTCCTTTTATGTTTTTTTAGACTCTCTAAATATGAAAAACCACTGAGCTTACCTTATTTGGGCTCATTAAACTTACATCGAAAGACGTTACCATTGTGTGTTTTATCAACCGCATTTTCATACCTTATCCACCAACCTTGTGACAGTTTGCTTCTGCGTCTTAACACCTTTGGCCACCAGAGGATTTTTCTGGAGTATCATTTTATTAGAACATTAGTCTTGTCCTTGTGTCTTGAGCTTGTATGTTTTCAATACTTGTTCCTCCATTGTAATGTAATATTCCTTTATTCTTTTTCCAAAGTTATCAAAAAGAAAAAAAAAATCAAATATACCCCAAAAAGAGGATGGGAAAGGTATTTTCTTTATTGGAAACATAATGAGTCGCCCTTGGATAAAGCACATCTATCCATTTGTTCATCAGACTATGGGATGTAGTATGACCTTAGGAATATTTTCTTGCTATCTAGAGTTGTTTCCTCCACCATTTGGTTATTCTTCCAAACATATGGAGAGTTTGCATTACCTCCTGCTTCGTAGACTTATAATTAACATATATGTTGCCTGAGTCACATCACTTGTTGTGCTATTGTCGAAGGGAATTTTGTCACTAAGCTTGAGTTGGCCCCTCTACAAAATGTCTCTTGTCCGCATACCCGACCATCCCAAACACCCAATCAAGTCCTTGTTTGAAATCATTGAAGCCTTCCGTCTGATCATCAAGATTATCACGTCAATGACCAACGAGCCATCGAAGACCTCTGGGTAGTGCAGTCATACACTCATATTACACTCCTACCTAAGTTTTGAAGATTTTGAAATTGTTGCTCAAGCTCTGAAGATCTAATCTCTAGCCATTAGGCTGAATCAACTTCTAGAAGATGGATACTCTACATGTATATCTTTCTGATTTCAATATGTAGCTCCTCTGTGTATTGTTCATGGCCACTCTTTATAGTTATTTAACATGGATCTACAGTGTATTTGATTGGTAGCCATGGTTCTATTTTATCCCGAGCATGGGTATGCCTTTCTCGGTGAGACATTTTGTTATTTTGCAGACGACACCTCCTGGTTCCTAATCCTTGGGCTCAATTGTTTGGCACATCAGTAAAGATTGGTAATGTATTTTATCCATCAGATGCTCTTCTGACCTCACACATTAGGGGGCATCTGTTATAAACCTAAATTGCACCACATATTCTTACCTGGCATCAGACCAACTCATTTCCCTTCTTTGTCAAAACTCTGCTGAACAACTCTTTGAAATCCTCTTATGTAAAGGCCCACGTGCCCTAACCCATTACTACACACGTGTACATGTTGGCTGACTCACAACAGCCTGCGTGTACCTACAAAAGCAGAAAAAAAGGAAAGTTCTTGACGAAACAAAAAGCCGTGGGTGAGTTAACTGAAACTCTTGGTCATGCATGGCCAAGGGTTCATCCAAAACCCTAGCTCCTTCTAGCCTATAAAAGAAGGGGTAGGGGTACCATTTGGAGGAGGAAAAGATATAGCGAAGAAAATCTACCCATTTACGTATTCTATTGTCCCAACCCTTTAGCCTTTCCTCATGCCAAAGGTGATTTAACGTAAAGCAGTTGAAGGACAGAAGAAGAGGAACCCAGGATCAAGTTCAAGGAGAGGTAGTTGGTCTCAAATTTTGTAAGTTGACTCACTTTAAGTAATAAAAAGAATGTTTTTCCCATCCCAATTCAGGAACTTTCTATGATATGATTAGTTTATGTTTGATTTCTAACTCGTTAGTATAGAAGTAGCATGCATGCATAGTTGTTGTTTGTCTTGAGCGTAGGTCATCTTTGGAAGGAGCATCACGAACAAGTAATCAAGCACAATGGAGGATCGACATTGAACGCCGGTAATAAGGTAGGTGATCCTTTCCATCCATTTACTGAGAAAACAAGATTTAAATCTAGGGATGTAGGTAGAAGGTAGTTTCTATTCAGTCAAATTTGCATGCAAAGTCTAAACTATATTTTTCTAGTCCGTAGGGTGTTTTTCCCAACAACACTTGTGAGGAAGGAACTCCTAAGTTTTCCCCCTATGAAAGAATAGTACCTTATATAGGATTTTGTTGTCCATAACTAGGGTTTCCCCTGACCGATATGGAAGCTGACGAGAAAGCGTTGTTACCAAACACGTCGAACATAGAGAATAGTGTTGAACCTACCGACATGCTATAATAAGGAAGTTCTTGACTACCTGCTCCAATTGAAGTGTGGTTTATGTTCGACCTGGCGGAGTGTTGGTGAGGACCATCGAGCAAAGGGGATGAAGGAGGCATATGACCCCCCCCCATAAGGGAAAGAGTTATAGGGAGCTGAAGTGCCCCCCATGGATCCTTGCAAAGGAGCATTGGAACTCCCTACCCTAAAACCTAAAATTTGTAGATTGGAGTAGGAAAGTATAGTGCTCGTATCAAATCTAGGCATCCCATATGAGAAAAGAGGGCATGTCTCACTCTAGGTTAATGGAGTAGTGATCATCATCATAGATAGAATTAGACCATTGCCTGAGGTAGCGACAATTGAGGCCATAGTGGCCTGGACTGACCATGGTTGGTTACGAGGTGAAGCACCCCCTATAGTGAAAACTGTAGAGGAAATATGAGTATTCCCTGAAGAAGTAGCAACATTTGTTTCCATCATTGCTTGTGACACTACCTGATGCTCGTAAGGTTGAACCTGTATGATGATGGGCATCGATAGATCAATGATTGGAGGGTTATACATACCAAGAGATTTTGCTCCGAGGTCAGAAATGATTGGTTCCCCCATAATAAAATGTTCTCCTGTCAGAGAGAAGTCAGGCACAGTTTCCTGTAACCTGGTCACCTCAAAAGACCCTTGCTAGTCTAGTTTTCACCTTAGCGGTGGTGGGGGTGGCTCGAGATCAACTGGCGATAGGCCCAAAAGCCTTCGCGACCAGTGGATCTCCTGATCCTCCACTGTGTGAGAAGATCAAAGAAACACTAGAAATTCTATAATCATTTTGAAAACTAGCACACACTAGAAAAATATCCTATGAGATAAGACAAGCAGATCACTAGCTAGTTGGAAGAATAGTTACACCAACCAACACTAGAGAAACTTACCGGTGCAAATGAAACTCGAATACAGAAGCACCCTCTAGGTATACTATGAAAAGTGTGGCCCGATGTCTGCCCTAGTTACCATGGTATACCCCCATAGTCACCTGTGTAAGTCAATAAGATAGAGGAAACTAGGTTGTCAGCGTGCGAACAGTCACCAGGTGGGTACAATCGACAGTAGGGTGGACCGCAATGAACAAGGTATCAAGCCCAAAACTTACCAAGGGTATCAAAATCAAGTGTTCTGGAAGACGACTGAGGAACTCGAATGAATTATTCATTGATGAAGCTCCATGGAAAATGTGATCAACAAAATCCCAAGATGAGCCCTATATATGTGTTCCCCACTACGCTTGATCCAGATTTTGAGGGGTTATCTCCGCTATCTTTTCTTACGCTACCTCATGTTTAGACCCTGTGTTAGAGGGGGCTCCCGAATAACTTTCACGATTACTAGAATTTCAAGCACTCCCTAGCTCAGAGTCTTATGCTTGTTTTTGTAGCCTTGAAGAGTTTCCTCTCTAATCCTAAATCAAGGCTCTAGCCTAGACTAAATTTATGGACCCTACAAATACAAAGTCTAGTAACTTATAATTAGGCATTAATTTTATTGGTTGTCTTAAGTCAAAAGGAATGAAAGTGAAACCAGTGATGTTATTTAAGAGATGAAAGAGAAGAGCATGAGATGATACTGGAAACAAAAGTACTTCTTTCTTCACAAGTAAATATTTGCCAATTTAAACTCTTTAACCAAAATTTTCGTAACTACTTTTCTTAGATATTCGAAAATAAAAACTTAAAATAGGATTTCGCTTGACTATGAGCTACTTAATGTCCTCATCATTCAAGTAAATAACTTAAGAAAACTTTATTTTTTCTTGATAAATGAAACAACTAGCCTAAACTACTTTACTAAACAAAGAAATGAAAGATTTTTTTTTATTGTTTCATACTTTGAAAAAGGGAAAAATGATGACAAGACAGGACCAAGAAATGAATTCATGACCAAACACAGATCACAGGGATTCACTAACAATACCAAGTAGGAAGATGAAAATAGACTCACCAACTTGTCAAAAAACCCTATTTTAAAGAAAAAAATCTTTAGTCAAAAGAAAGATAAATTGAAGTTAGACCTAGACTACAAACTGCTATAAAAGAGACCTGTACCAAGTCAAGGAAACCCCTGAGGAGTGTGACTCCTGACATGGAAGAGGATGATTGTCTCTTATTTTTACAAAAAAATTATGAACAGGCACGCTACTAACAATTCAATAGTCAACGTATGTACGTGGATTGTCCAAGGGCAGGGCACATATGCACGCATGCAGGCCCATTACAAGATGTGTACACCTCTGTAACTCCTCAAAAAAATGAAAGAATAACAATCCATCACAGGCGGGGAGTACTAGTATGGAAGACCAACATCCCTTAAAGACACAAAAGCTTATAGAAACTCAGAAAATAGTGAATAAGCTGATTCAAAGCACCCAAAAAGAAATATCCCCAAAGACCCTAGATGCCTCCCTAGTATGGTCACCAATTCTGCTATAGTGGGAAAACCCCTCTACAGACTACACCAATGGTCTAAAGTGTAGTCAGAGATAACCATCTAAATTCACCTACTTTTAATCACTATCCCAACATTGCCCCACAATCATACATAAAAGAAAAGATAAAGGCATCTGATAGGCCTACCTTAAAATTTGCATCCGGTGTCGATCCCTTTTCCCTTGGTTGTTTCCTGACTGCAAATCTCCTCCCAAGGATAACCTGCATTCATCAAAAGACAAAAAACGAAACTGCAAGCATGCATTCTACATATAGATTAGTGAGTTATACATCATAAACAATAAATTTAAACAAATCATATAAGTTTAAGACGTCATTTGGTGGGACGGTAAAAGTACCTCTTTATATTTATCTCACAAAAAGTCACTTTCAATATGAGACCGGAACTACTCCTTGAACTTGGTCCTAGGCTCCTCATCACCATGCACCAACTTATTGCACATCTTCTTCTCCTCTTCAGCTCTCTCTTAGGGAAATGGAAAGGGATTTGCAATTGGGGAAAAGGGGGATTGATAAAATGGGTAGAGTTTCTTTGCTCTCGTCCTTCCTCTTGCAATGGGACCCCAACCCCTTCTTTTATAGGCCAAAAGGGATAGTAATGGTTGGGGTGACTAGATATGGGTAGTCAAATGGTTAAGTAACGACCCAGAAACATGCATCCTATGCCATTTTCCATTTTTCGCGATAGTATGTGAGTGTACGTGGGCTGTAGTGGGTCAGCAGACATGTGTATGCAGTCAGTAGTGGTGCAGAGCACGTATACCTTCAAAGAAATGGTTTTTTGAAGATCTTTTTTAGTGATGTCTTGGAAAAGATAATAAGTTATATGGTCTGATGGCAAGTATGCATGTCTGGTGCAATTTAGGGTTATAACAGTATTCAAACTATAACACAATCTCGAGATTTGAAAGATTTGTAGCCAAATGATATGACTAGATCTATAACCATTTTTGGGTGCCATTTCTTTAGGGTTTTACCAACGGCAAAGCCTATAATAATATTTAATATTGAATCTTTAGATGATGATTTTCTAATCACCAAGAGTCTATAATAGTAGAGGTTGTTGGTTATGTAGATGTAAGTCAAATTGGTTATAAGGTTGTTCTTTTTTAAGCAAGAGGGTATGATGTCGATTTTTTCTTAAGCATGGACCAAGGTTAGACATGTAACCTTATATTCTAAATGAATAATACAACAAGAGAGTATAACAGTCAAGGAATGTTTGTTTTTCTAGTTTTGGTTTCTAGGGTAACATGTTTGTCTACTGTGTGTTTCTTGTGTCATTTACTTTCTTGATTAAATATTTATTCCT
>CBVK0100020933.1:0-35194 GCA_900067695.1 Picea abies
CCTAATGCATTATTTCTTAGGTCTTGAGGTATGGCAGAGCCCAAAGAGAATCTTCCTTAACCAAGGGAAGTATGCAGTTGAAATCCTGAAGAGATTTGATAGGTTGGAGTGCAAGTCCATGAATACACCCATGGAAATTAAGCTGAAGCTTCTGGTTGACACTTCGTCAGAATTGATTGATGCCATGCTGTATAGACAGATCATTGGATAGTTGATGTATTTGACGAACACCAGATCATATATCTGTTTTGCCATGAACACGTTGAGTCAGTTTCTGGTAGAACCCAGACATGTTCACCTAGTTGCTGCAAAACATGTGATGAGATACCTTAAGGGTACATTATATTGTGGTCTCAGTTATGATGGAGATCATGACTTCAGACTGAGTGGGTACACTGATTCAGATTGGGCTGGAAGTGTCTCTGATAGGAAGAACACTTCAGGATGCTGTTTCAGTTTGGGCTCAACCATGATCTCATGGCAGAGTAGGGAGCGATCAAGCATTGCTCTCAGTACAACGGAAGCAGAATACATTGGTGCGTGTTCTGCCAGTTGTGAAGCCATATAGCTTCGTAAGTTGTTGACTAGTCTATTCGACCTAGAGATGGAAGCAACCACGATCCTATGTGATAACCAGAGCTGTATAAAGATGACAGAGAACCCAGTGTTCCATGACAAGTCAAAACACATAGAGATCCGATATCACTACATCCGTGACTGTTAAGGTTTAAGCTATTATTAGAGTTCTTTGCATTTCACTAGATAACAATAGCATAAGATAGGATCACTGATAAATACACAATCACAAGAGGCACATCATTTATCTTGGGAAACCCTCAAGGGGAAGAAAACCCAACAAAAACTTCCTTATTATAGATAGCCAATACAATGCCAAGAGATAACTCAAACAAATATAGAAAGTCCTCTCCCAAGAATGCGCCTCTCTCTCTCTCTTCTCCAACTGCAGCTCCAAAACTTGTCTCTTAATGAACAAGTGAGTGTGTGTCTAAGTGAGGCGCTAGTCTCCTTATTTATACAATTCTGGCACGTGTGGAAGTGTCTCTTCAATGGCAGGGCCGACTTCTTCTTTTGGGTGGTTATAACCATCTTTAATATATTCTGGGGTCGACATCTTATTCTGCCAATTACAACTATGTTTTGACCAATCCGCAAAAGGGGATTTGGTCTATTACAATAACCGACATGATCAATCTGCAATAGGGGATTGATCTAATGAATAATTCGACAGTAATAATTAGAATACACTTTGCAGTTACATTATTTCAACGCTCCCCCTTAACAAGAAGGGTATTCTTCAACAGCATCAGGCGAGAGAGAGGACAACATCATCAACAACATCAGGTGGGTGAGAGGACAACATCATCAATATCATCTTGGAACACAGACTGGCATATCTATAAATCATCGAAAGTTTTCCCATCGACAACATCGTCATTCTCAGAGGAATGAAATCATCATCTGCATCAATATGGATTAGTATAAAACTAATACATCATCGTCATAGCATGAGGCTGGTCACATCATCACAACACGAGGTTGGGTCATCATCACAGCACGAGGCTGGCACATCATCACAATACTGAACTGGCTTTACGTCACAGCTATCAAGCTGGAAGCACAGTACTCGTCTTGCTTTCCGTCACAACAATCAAGCTGGAAGCACAATACTAGACTGGCTTTACATCACAACTATCAAGCTAGAAGCACAGTACTCGTCTTGCTTTTCGTCACAGCAATAAAGATGGAAGCACAATAATCGTCTTGCTTTTCGTCACAACTATAAAGCTGGAAGCACAATACTCGTCTTTCTTTTCATCACAGCTATAAAGCTGGAAGCAAGGTACTAGACTGGCTTTACGTCACAACGATTAAGCTGGAAGCACAGTGCTAGACATATCTCAACATAACAACTAGACTTTCTTTACGTCACAATGGTTAGGCTGGAAGCACATTACTAGGCACATCTCAACACAACAACTAGACTGGATTTGCGTCACAACGGTTAAGCTGGAAGCACAGTACTAGGCACATTTCAACACAAGAACTAGATTGGCTTTACGTCACAACGGTTAAGCTGGAAGCACAGTACTAGGCACATCTCATCACAATACTACTCCCCCTTTCGAGGAAGGTCCTTTCGGACTATACCAAGCTTATCTCGAAAGTGCTCAAACTTTACACGAGATAGAGGCTTGGTCAACACATCGACAACCTGTTCATCCGTGCTAACGTATTGGAGCTTTATGGCTCCTCTCTGCACCATGTCACAGATGTAATGATATCGGATCTCTATGTGCTTCGACTTGTCATGGAATACGGGATTCTCTGTCATTTTTATGCAGCTTTGGTTGTCACATAGGATCGTGGTTGCTTCCACCTCTAGGTCAAATAGACCAGTCAATAACTTACGAAACCATATAGCTTCGCAGCTGGCAGAACACGCAGCAATGTATTCTGCTTCCGCTGTACTGAGAGCAATGCTGGATTGCTTCCTACTCTGCCATGAGATCATGGCTGATCCCAAATTGAAACAACATCCTGAAGTGCTCTTCCTGTCAGAGACACTTCCAGCCCAATCTTAATCAGTGTACCCACTCAATGTGAAATCATGATCTCCATCATAAATTAGACCACAATCTAATGTACCCTTAAGGTACCTCATCACATGTTTTGCAGCAACTAGGTGAACATGTCTGGGTTCTACCAGAAACTGACTCAACATGTTCACAACAAAACAAATATCCGGTCTAGTGTTCGTTAGGTACATCAATGATCCGATGATCTGTCTATACAACGTGGCATCAATCAATTCTGACGAAGTGTCGACCAGTAGCTTCAACTTCATTTCCATGGGTGTATTCATGGATTTGCACTCTAACATGTTGAATCTCTTCAGGATTTCAACTGCATACTTCCCTTGGTTAAGGAAGATCCTCTCTGGACTCTGCCATACCTCAAGACCTAAGAAATAATGCATTAGGCCAAGGTCTTTCATCTCAAAGTTTGAGGTGAGCCTCTTTTTACATTCGGTGATGAGCTTTTCCTCTCCAGTTAAGAATAAGTCATCCACATACAGTAATAATATCACTGGCTCATTGTTCATAACCTTGAAGTAGAGGTTAGAATCTGCTTTACTCTTGGTAAAGCCCAAGCTCGTCAGGAAACTGTCTATCCTGCCATACTAAGCTCTAGGAGCTTGTTTCAATTCGTATAGAGCCTTTTTCAGCTTGTAGACATGAGACTTCTTGTCTTCAACTTCAAATCCTTGAGGTTGCTCTATATACACTTATTCTTCGATGACACCATTTAGGAAAGTTGTCTTTACGTCCATCTGGTGTAACTTCCACTTCATCTTAGCTGCAAGGGCTATGATGGTTCTGATCGAAGTGTATCTAGCTACATAAGTGAATGTCTCTTCATAGTCAATGCCTTCCTTTTGAGAAAAGCCACGAGCGACAAATCTTGCTTTATACTTCTCAATACTTCCATCAGCAACATGTTTTATTTTGAAGAGCCATTTGGAAGATACCACATCCTTTCTCTTCAGTCTGGGAACTATTTCCCATACATTGTTCTTTATTATGGATTGGTATTGTTCTGTCATAGAATCTGCCCATTCTTTCTTCTGAATGGCTTCTTAAAAGCAAGTAGGCTCTTTCTCTAGGAGATCACACATCAAAGCCATATAACTGGAGAATGGCTTAGGTCTCTTCACCTATCTTGTGGTTCCTTCGGGAACACCATACTTCTCTCCATCTTGAATAAGCTCTCTTTCCCAAGCAGACTTTCTTTTATGGGAGATCATCATCCGAGGAGGTTCTTGAAATTCTACTATGTCATGATCTTCTAGAATTTCCTCATCAGGGGAAGTTACAACTTCCCTCACTGGTTCTGCAGCTCTGGGAACCTCCCTCACTGATTCTGCAACCTTGGGATTTACGGGCTCCTCTTCATATACTTCTTCAAGCTGGCATATTCTCGATTTCTTGAGTGCTGCATCTTCATCAAAGGTCACATCCCTGCTAATCTCGATGTGATGGTGACCTGGTATATAGATCCCAAAGGCCTTGGAGACCTCACAGTATCCCACAAATATTCCCTTCTTTTATTGAAGGGTCCAACTTGTTTCTTTTCTCTTTCGGAATATGTATAAATACTGGGCAGCCAAATATTTTGAGATGGCTTACCTCTGGCTTCTTTTCGATGAACATCTCTTTCGGGGTCTTGAACCCAAGTGCACTATGGGACAATCGATTTTGCACATAAACGACTGTCATTGCTACTTCTGCCCATAAGCACATTGGAAGATCTTGATCATGGATCATGGTCTTCACTGCTTCCATTATCGTTCTGTTCTTTCTTTCAGCTACACCGTTTTGTTGAGGATTATAGGGAGTGGTGAGCTCCCTCTTGATCCCAGCATCTTTGCAGAAGTTCACAAACTCCTTTGAGGTTTATTCTCGTCCATTATCTGACCTGAGTATCTTGATTTTTCTTTCAGAAAGATTCTCTATCAAGGCTTTGAATTCCTTGAATTTGCTGAACACTTCATCTTTAGATTTCAAAAAAATACACCCAGTTCTTACGAGAATAATCATCAATAAATGTTACATAGTATACATATCCACTAATGGAGGACGATGACATTGGGCCACACACATCTGAATGAATGAGCTCTAGGACTCCTTCTGCTTTGCTGTCTCTCTTCGGAAAAGGGTTCTTGATGTTCTTCCCTTGTGCACATCCATTGCTCACGCCTTCATGGTCAACCTTGAGTTCTGGTAGACCTGTGACAGCTTTGCATACGTATGATAGCGCCTTGTAGTTGATGTGGGCTAATCTTCTATGCCAAAGTTCACATCGATTCTCAATAGCGTGGGTCATGGCAGCTTCTGAGTGACCCTTTAGCTTGTACAAGCCACCTTCTTCTTTTCCAATGATGATTGCTTTTTTTATGGTTTCTCCTTTAGCCCACATAAGAACTTCTCCTTCTATAAAGGAAACTCTGAAGCCTTTCTTTTCTAAAGCTGAAATGGATAGTAGGTTCTTTGTCAAACCTGGTACGTAGAGTACGTCCTTCATCTTCATTGAATTCCCTGAATTAAGCTTGTAGTTTGCTTCTCCCATTCCCTTGATGGGATATTGGTAATCATCTCCAAGTGTCACTTTCTGAGAAAACTTATTTTCTGAAATGCAAGAGAGAATATCTCTTTGACCTGTCATGTGCTTGGAGGCACCACTATCAATGAGCCAAGTGTCCTCTCCAGGTGTTACCGATCCTAAGAGGGTCGAGATTAAGACATAGTCTTTAATTTGTTTTCTTAACATCTTTGCGGGTGGCTCTTCATCTTCTACTGCATGGGCATGATGCCTCTTATTTTTCCTTTTGTATTCTTCTCGTCTTGCTGGACAATATCTCGCAATATGTCCCATCTTGTCACAATGGTAGTATTGGACAGATGAGTAATCTCTTTCCTTTCGTTGTCCTTTCTTCTGGAATCTCTTTGGTTGAGATTGTTTTGGGGGTGAGACTCTTTATGAGTTTCTTTCTGGAAGTAGGACTTCTTCCTTCCTCCTTTGGTGTGAGTAGCTAGGGCTTGATCATCATCTCTTGCTAGTAATGCTTCTCGGTTAGCTACTCTTGTTTCTTCTTTAATGCATTCTTCCCATAGACCGTCAAATTTTAGTTTCTCTGTTTTGGCACAAATCGTTTGGATGAATGCATCCCAAGGTCTTGTGAGACCATTAAGGGCCGTCATTATAAGTTCGTATTCGTCTATAGCATCCCCGATTGCTTCTAGTTGTTCTTTGAATTGGGATATTCTGGAGAAATATTCTTGGATTGATTTCCCTTTCTGCATCCTTGTATTTTTGAGCTGAGTTCTTAGATTCATCTTCCGGTTTATGTTCTTTCCTTCATATAGTCTGCGTAGGGCATCAAGCATTTCTTTCGGAGTCTTCTTTGATGACACATAAGGGATCAAGTGATCTTTGATTGAATCTGCAATGATTCTTTTGGCCCTTATCGTGTCCTTTTGATGCTTTGCTTTCTCTGCAGCATCGTCGGGTTTCGACACTTTTTCTTTGACGAATCTTGCTAGGTCATTCTCTTCAAGAATGAGTCCAATCTTATATTTCCAGGCACGAAAGTTTTCCACACCTTCCAGCTTGTGAACAAGCTTATTGCTTGCAGACATCTTTTACCTGGAGCTAGGAAAATGACCAAACCATGAAAATGCGCAAAATCAAGTTTTGAACTTACCAGGAGGTGCGCTTGGTTGAGGCGAGTAGCCTGGTGTATTTGGATTTGAGAAAATCCAACTTTTACCCCTCCAAACTTGATCTGCGGATTTCTGGATTGGTGCTTCTGGTTTTCTAGTACCTCTGGTACTTCTAGTACTTTTGGTACTCTGGCTTTCTGGTACTTCTGGTACTTTGTGAAACTAGGGTTTCACTTTCTGGGAGATCTAGCCACTGAAAAGTTGCGTTGAGGATGCCAAAGTGAAGGGCACACTTTTCTAGATGATTTTAGGGCTGAAATACTTCATCTACAAAAATCCCTAATTTGCATGTATGACAACAGTGACGTTTTTCACTTTTCTCTTGTGAAAGATGCTCTCTTCAGCTTACCTTTGATACCATGTTAAGGATTAAGCTATTATTAGAGTTCTTTGCATTTCACTAGATAACAATAGCATAAGATAGGATCATTGAGAAATACACAATCACAAGAGACACATCATTTATCCTGGGAAACCCTCAAGGGGAAGAAAACCTAGGAAAAACTTTCTTATTATAGATAGCCAATACAATGCCAAGAGATAACTCAAACAAATACAGAAAGTCCTCTCCCAAGAATGTGCCTCTCTCTCTCTCTTCTCCAACTGTAGCTTCAAAACTTGCCTCTCAATGAACAATTGAGTGTGTGTCTAAGTGAGGCACTAGCCTCCTTATTTATACAATTCTGGCACGTGTGGAAGTGTCTCTTCACTGACAGGGCCGACTTCTTCTTCTGGGTGGTTATAACCACCTTTAATATATTTTGGGGCCTCTTTAATATATTCCGGGGCCGACTTCTGATTCTGCCAATTACAATTATGTTTTGACCAATCCGCAAAAGGGGATTTGGTCTTTTACAATAGCCGACATGATCAATCCGCAATAGGGGATTGATCTAATGATTAATTCCACAATAATAATTAGAATACACTTTGCAGTTACATTATTTCAATAGTGACATGGTGTAGAGAGGAGCCATAAAGCTCCAATATGTTAGCACGGATGAACAGGTTGCTGATGTGTTGACCAAACCTTTATCTCGTGTAAAGTTTGAGCACTTTCAAGATAAGCTTGGTATAGTCCGAAAGGACCTCCCTCGAAAAGGGGAGCAGTGTTGTGTTGAGTTGCCAACCTAGTGCTGTGATGCTAGCCTCGTGCTGATGATATTCCAACTTAATTGCTGTGTTGAGATTCCAGCTTAATTGCTGTGTGGTGTTTCCAGCTTAATTGTTGTGTTGAGATTCCAGCTTAATTGTTGTGTTGAGATTCCAACTTAATTGTTGTGTGGTGTTTCCAACTTAATTGCTGTGTTGAGATTCCAACTTAATTGCTGTGTGGTGTTTCCAACTTAATTGTTGTGTTGTGATTCCAGCTTAATTGTTGTGTGGTGTTGCCAGCTTAATTGTTGTGATGATGTGCCAGCCTCGTGCTGTGATGATGATGTATAAGTTTCATACTAATCGATGTTGATGTAGATGATGATATCATTCCAGCTCTCCGTTGTGAATGACGATGTGTATGATGAGAAAAACTTCCGATGATTTATAGATACGTCAGTCAGTGTTCCAAGATGTTGTTGATGATGTTGTCCTCTCTCTCGCCTGATGCTGTTGTAGAATACCCTTTTTGTTAAGGGGGAGTGTTGAAATATTGTAACTGCAAAGAGTATTCTAATTATTATTGATGTATTATTCATTAGATCAATCCCCTTTTGCGGATTGATCATGTCGGGTATTGTAAATGACCAAATCCTCTTTTGCGGATTGGTGAAACCCTAATTGTAATAGGTAGAATAAGAGGTTGGGCCCATAATATATTAAAGGTGGTTATAACCACCCAGAATAAGAAGTCGGCCCTGCCAGTGAAAAGACACCTCCGTCCACATGTGCCAGATTGTATAAATAAAGAGGCTAGCACCTCATTTGGACACACACTCACTTGTTCATCAGAGCACAAGTTCGGAGTTGTAGTTGGAGAAGAAAGAAGAGAGAGAGAGGCGCATTCTTGCGAGAGGACTTTCTGTATTTGTTTGAGTTATCTCTTGGCATTGTATTGGCTATCTATATTAAGGAAGTTTTTGCTAGGTTTTCTCCCCCATGAGGGTTTCCCAGGATAAATGATGTGTCTCTTGTGATTGTGTATTTCTCAGTGATCCTATTTATGCTATGATTATCTAGTAAAATGAAAAGAAACTTAATAATAGCTTAAACCTTAACACATCTTAGGATCAAACCATTTGGATTCGTCCAACCTATTACAAGAACCAAAGAAACCTTAGGTAGGGTTATGATACTGAAAACATGATCTCCATAAACACTGTGTTATCGCACAAGTTGTAGGTTGGGAAAAGCTTGACCCAAACCACAAGATGGCGACAACTAAGAGAACACCTACCCATTGTCACCTCAGATAGGTATTCCCATCACTTTAGAGGTGAAGTGATTGTTGAGTTTTGTGTACCTTGGGTAGTGGTCCCCTTGTGGTTGTGTGTCTAACCACAAGAGGGAAATGATTTGACCTTTGTACCCTTTACTTTATGTCTAATTTCACATTGACTTTATCCTAAGTCAAAAAGGTGAAATTTGTCACTTAAGGCAAAAGTGACTATTAATTCAGCAAACTTAGGAAACTTAACCAAAAGTGGGTTTCCAAGTGAGATACTTGAGATGAGATCTCACCCATGGATTAGAGATGGCTAGAGATGATCTCAACCATTGATCTCTAGGTTTGGCCTAAGGATGGCTTAAGTGGGTGCATAGGACAATGAGAGGCATTCATTCTTCACTTGATCACCTTCAGAGTTTGGTGAGGAGAAGAAAAGTGAGAAAGGAGGGTTTGGAGCAGCTTGCTTGGGCGCACTTGTTCATGGAGGGCGCAAGGAAGCTTGGAGCTTCATTTATTTGTGTGTTGAGTGTTTACTAGTGGGAGGGTGCACTCTTGGAGCGAGGGTGCAAGCTAGCAGGCACTAGTTGGAGTGGAGCAAACTTGGATCTGGTTGGTGCATGGTTGAGGGCGCATACCAAGGGCAGTTTGTGTGCAAGGAATCTTCAATCAGCCAAGGATTGAGCAAGGGCGCAAGGTTCTTCAAGTTCAGCCAAGGAAAGGGAAGGGTGCACTTCTTGGGTACATTCTTCAAGGAGCTTGCTTGGAAAGCTTGAGAGGAGCTTGCAAAGTGTACAGGTTCCTTTGTATTTACTTCCTTCTTGTATTTGCTGCTTGAAGCACCCCACATATATACATCTATCTCAAACTGGTTTTCCTCGGGGGGTTTTGTCCCGGGTCATGTTGTCCAAAAACACAATGAGTTCATTTTTCATGTGTGCTTAGTTATTTATCAGCTGTAAATTAGTTAAATATCTAGATGAGTATTGTATGTTTTAAGGTAAATGCATGTGCTAGCATCAGTTACGGAAACACTTGTAAGGGCACCTTAAAAAGAGCATCCAATCATAAGTTTGAAGGCAGATTTGGGGCAGAGAAATATCAGATCTGTTTGCTGTCCTAAAACAGCAGCAAGGACAGTTCTGGAACCCTAAACATCGAGCCCAACAACAGGTCAAAAACAAACCTGTTGGGCAGCCTTTTAGTTCCTGAGAATTTTACATGGTATCAGAGCCTAAGGGCTAAGCTTTGGCTGATTTGTGGAGCATATAGTTGGCAGAATTCTTGGACTGTTTTGGACAGCCTCTTTTCACTCCTGTGTGTACAAGAGTGAGGTTGTTCCCTTTTGCAGTGTTTAGCATCAGTTTGGGCTTCAGTGGGTAGTCATGTCAGTGACACAGATGAGGGCGGAGGATAGGCTAGCAGGAGCTAGCAACTGGTCCCCTTGGAAGACCAGAATAGTGTTTGTCTTGAAGGATCTTGAACTATGGGATATAGTTTAGTCTCCAGTGGTTCTTCCTCCTATCACTGCTCCCTTGGTGGTAGCAGAGTTCAGGAAGAGGACCACTGAGGCAAAGAGGACTATCTGTGATGCGGTGAGAGACCATGTCATACCTCATTTGATTGGTAAGGAGTTTTCCTTTGAGATGTGGGACTAATTGTGCAAACAAAGTCCTAATCAGAACCGAAAGATGGTTCTGCAGTAGAAGCTTAGGAGCATTAAGATGCTCAAGTCAAAGTCGGTGATCTCATACCTCGGGAGATTTACTCAGACTCGAGATGAGTTGGCGGTAGTTGGTGAGATTGTGGATCCCATGGTTTTGGTGAGGACAACCTTAAATCGCTTCTCCAAACCTTGGGAGACTTTTGTGCGAGGCATTGTGGCCAGGGAGGCTATGCCCAGTTGGTAGAGACTCTGGGATGACTTCGTACAAGAGGAGCAGAGATTCAGCTTTGGATATTCAGGCCAGCAACATGTTGTAGAGGGTGAGGAGGATCTATCTCTTTACACAAAGGGAAAGAAGAAGACCGGTCAGGGTGCTAGACAGGGTCCCAAGAGAGGGGCCAAGCCAAATGAGAGTGGTAGTGGGCAGAAGAAAGATACGAGCAAAGTGAAGTGCTTTGCTTGTAAGAAGATGGGACACTATGCTGGACAGTGTCCCAACAGACAGAAGGAGAGGCCGGGTGGTACAACAACTGTTAATATTAAGCTTGATTTATTAGATCTGATTTCTTAACTTCTTTTCAACACTTTAACAAATTCTTTAGAAAACTGAAAACTGATAACATAGAGCAGCGTAAATACCAGATCAACAAAGAACACACAAACTTACCTTGGTGAAACCTAATAAGGGAGAAAACCCCAACAAAAGATCTTCCTCTTTATTAATGAATAAGCTTTGCAGATACAAACTCTCAATGGGGTGCCACAGTACAAAAATACCAGAGAGAGAGGATGGCTAGAGACCTTTTGCTTGTGCTGCTTAATGGATATGAAGTCAAACCTGTAGATCTGAACTCCCCAAGGCATATACAACCTTCCTTAAGCCAACGCTCGAGCAAAAAATGATGGAGAACCTGCAGATCTGACTTGGCTGAAATTTTCTGCAGACTTGGAATCGATTCTGCAGCTGATTATGAAAGCAGATCTGTGGCTGCAAATTGAGGGCGCTCTTTTGGGCTGAACTCTCCTTTAATGTGGCTACAAAATGACACTCAATGCCCTACACAAATATCCCTGTAAATGCAGATCGAACCCCTTCAAAGTTTACACTGGTTCCTTGAGGTAGGCTGGGCTAAATCCTTTCTTTTTGCTAGATCTCTTCACTGGATGAATTTTTCTGCTTGAGCGTTCAATGTAGAATGATGGAGGAGGACAAGATCTATCCAATGAGCCCAAGATCAGGCCGAATGCTCATCTATAACCCTTGCAATGAATTGGATGAGTGAGACGTTCAAACCCTAGAAGAGATGGTGGCTAGATCAACTGCAGATCTAAACTTTTGTATATCGAATGGCCTTCCATTGGTCTTTTATGCTTTTGTATTGGATCAGATCTAACTTCATGTTGGGTTAAGTTATGCTTCTAGAAGATTCTCATCTTGGGTTAAGTTTATCTTCTAGATCCTTCTTGGAACAAGTCAATCTTATCTTCTTGGGTTAAGTTTGAATTTCTAGAAGTCTTTGTTCTTCTTTGGTTAAGTCGACCTCTTAACCACTTTCAATAATATAACATTATAACTTTATAACTTAGGCCTTTTAGCCTTTTAATTCTTCATTACATTTAACCTTAGTCATTTAGACTAATTACATCATTAGCAAGAACATTATTGCTACTCTCTTCTTTACATGGTCCTTATCTGCTCACAACAACATTATTACATCAATAAGAGGAAAGATCTTTTACACCATGTGGTCATTTTATCCTTACGCTAGGTCATATGCTAAAGTGACTCCTAGAGTAGCCAGCTCTAAGAGGATCACAACAAAGACTAGCAGGTCATCCCACATACTAGTTTAGCTCACAAGACATTTATGTTCGTCCCGACTCTTGCTAAAATCTACCTTGAATTTTGCACTAGACTCACAAGGCTATTGTACTATTGTACATTTATGTTCACCTTGGCTATTGTACTAGGCTCACAAGGCTTATTTCTTCATCTTGACTTTTTCTCTAGGCTCACAAGGTTTGTACCTTCACCTTGACTTTTGCTCTAGGCTCACAAGATTTGTACCAATAGCTTCTTTGTCTTGACTCTTGTTTGGCTCACAAGGTTTGTACGTTCACCCTAACTCTTTCCATGACTTCACAAGATTGTTTGATTCTCCAATTCTGCCTGGTTAGCCTCAGGGTGGCCCACTGCCTCTCATTGGAGAATGTCTCCTGATGATGCTATTTTCAACAACAACTAGAACATATGAGAAGGAGTTCACGACTTAGCTCGAGAGGGAGTGTGCCTTCCTTATTTGTTGTGTGTCAGTTGAGACGACACTCAACATCTGGTATATAGACAATAGAGCTTCGAGGCACATGACGGGTGTGAGAGAGCACTTCACTGATCTCAGAGATACTGAGATCAAGATGGAGATTACACTTGGAGATGACACCATTGTTAGGGTTGTTGGGTGTGGCACAGTGACATGTCAAAGGGATACTATGCCACCCATATTGTTCAGGGATGTGTTGTTTGTCCTTGGGATGAAGAAGAATCTCATCTCAATTTCCACCCTCCAGGACATGGGTCTTGAGGTGTCCTTCAGAGGGACAGAGGTCCTCATATACCCTAATGGGTCCAATATCACCTCTGGGAAGTTAATTGGAGTGAGGGATGGAAAAATGTATAGATTGCTATTTCAGCCACTGCATGGCTTGGCAAAGAGTAGTGACAACAACAATCAGTTATGTGAGTTATGGCACCAGAGGATGGCTCACCTACATCATGGGGCTCTTGGAGCGCTGAGAGAGATTGTGACAGGAGTGCCACAATTCAACATAGAGCATCGGGATGTGTGTAGAGGGTGTGCCCTTGGGAAGTTTGCCAAGCCTATCTTTCCCAACAGTGATAGCAGGTCAGCTGGGATATTGGATTTGATACGCATATGTGTGTGGGCCTATGTCTCGAGTGTCCTTGAGTGGTTGTGAGTATTATCTCACTTTCATCGATGACCACTCTTGGAAGACTTGGATCTATTTCCTGAAGGCCAAGAGTGAGGTCTTCACGAGGTTCCAAGAGTTTAAAGCTCATGTGGAGAACCAGACAAGAAAGAAGATCAAGGTCTTACGATCAGATAATGGAAGCGAGTATACCACCACATATTTTGTAGACTTCTGTACCCAGGCAGGGATCGGAAGGAAGATGATCGTACCTTACAACATCCAACATAATGGTTGTTGAATTATTGTAACTTGGAAGAATATTCTACTTATATTTGAGTCATTATTGTATAGATCAAATCCCCTTTTGCGGATTGATCAAGTCGGGTCTTGTATAGGTCAAATCCCCTTTTGTGGATTGGTCAAAGTCAGGTCAATATGTATGTGTATTATATTATTTAGGCTCTATTGTGCCTTTGTAAAAGTCGGCCCTATTGAGCCTTGACAGTTAAATGTAAAATAAGAGGGTAAAGTGACAAGTTGGCCCAGACCTAATTATAGGTTGGCCATACCACTATTTATAAGAGAGGCCAGTGCCTCATTTGGACACTCACACTACTCAACTCTGCAGCGTGCAAGTCTTGGAGGAGAAACTGCTGCAACTGGGGGTGACGTCAAGGAGGGTTTCTAGTCTATCTCTTGGTATTTCTTGGTCAAGTTGTGCGCTACTCTTCCTAGTGAAAGAGTAGAGGAGGATCTTTTGTTCGGTCTTTGGTCAATCTATATTGAGGAAGTTTTGCTGGGTTTTCTCCCCCCATGAAGGTTTCCCAGGATAATCTGTGTGTCTCTATTGTTTCTGTGATTGCCTCTCTTTCAATGATCTTATTTATGCAACTAATATGCTAAATGATTATGATAATAAAGAACTGTAACTTCTAGTTGTATAAGTAAAAAATTCAACATGGTATCAGAGCAGGCCTGAAAGAGATCGACTCACAGTTTATAACAAGTGACTAGCCTCAACGCACCCTCTCCATGATTCAGTTTTCAATGTTTGCAGCTACTGCAAAAATTAGGGTTTCTGCATAAACCCTAAGTGTGACGTTTTTCTTGTTCGAGGAGGACGTTGGAGAAAGTAACCACACCTAGGAACTTGCCCTAGGAGGGTGCATCTAGTCCCTGGATCAGAATTCGAAAATTTGAAGTTTGAGAGATTAGGGTTTCCTCATAAAACCCTAAGTTGCAGTTGCAGTTGTAGTATCAATTGCAATATTAGTTGCAGTTGCAGTGCAAGTTCCTTCGTGCCAGTTCCTTCATGCCAGTTGCGACACCAGTTGCAGTGCCAACACTAGCTGCAGTACGAGTTGCAGTGAAAGTTTTTGTGAAATGTTGGGACTGATTTTTATTGTCTTAGTGCACCTTACCCTAGCAAATCTCCAGCTAACTTTAAGTTACAAGTTGAAGCACCTTTGAAGTTCAAAAGATTTGTTATTGCTTGCCACTGTCGTCAGATGGTGCCACTACCTGCTGATGCTATCAGAGGTATGTACTTACATGTGTTTAAACTGTATCATTATTTTAAAGGGTACTTGCAGGAGAAAAGATCTTTTGTCTAAGCAACAATCATAGATCCAAAAGGATCTTAGATCCAACAGGTTCAGAGAAACTATGCACCCGAACTTTGATTACTTTGATATGCCTCTACTTGTTATGGAATTATTGTAATCTTATGAATAACCAGGTTGCATTTTGATCTGTTGAAGTTATCATACTAACCATTGGTCAAAGTATTAGATTGATTAAAGTTGAGATTCTAGAGTTTATTCCCTAACTCAGATTTCTGTCAAGATAGCATATTGCCTTAGTACAAAGGACAGGTTGAAGAAAGTACTTGTCATCTTGAGTGAAGGAGGCTCGGAAGAAAAGCAACACACTCATCCTTGAGGACAAGACTCTAGGTTCCAGGTTTGATTGATTAAATTGATAAGATTCAAATTTACACATATCAAGTTTGATAACTGCTAAACACTATAGTTGTGATAACAATCTTTGAAATTTTTTTTTATTGAATACTTGGTAGCATGTGAGCACTATTGAGATAAATTCTTACTGTAATCATTCACTAGATATAACTAACACCTCTTCTAGGAGAAACTTCTTGTTTTGTTTCCAAGTTACCATGGAGGAATCATTGATCACAACACTAGAAGAGTGTTTCTCTCATTCCTTATTATTGTATTTCTTACTTTTTACCCTTGTTTTAGGCAGGTCACAAGTGATAGCTCTAAAGGATCTATTGTGACGATTGTTCTCGCTATTGTTTTATTATTATTATAAAGAGTATTATTCTTGTATGTTGTTTCTCCCTTGTTGTTCTTGGTCCGGGTAGGTGACAGGTGATAACCCTGAGGAAGTTGGAACATTAACATCGACAACACGAAGCAGAGTATCCAAGTTGTATACAGGATCGTATACATCCATGTACCAAAGAAGAGGAAGAAGAAGCTACTTTTGAGATACAGAGTACCTCATATGGAGATTGATTGTAAGGAGCAAAAGGCTCCAAAGATGATTGAACATTAGAATAGAACTCACAGTAGACCTGGTCAATGGATAATGAAGCCACCTTGACAGGAAGCATAATTCGTTTGAAGTCTGACTCAACTTTTCATATTAAGACTTGGTATTCAACACCAAGTATATCCTACAGAGACTATGAAGTTTTGATAGACTCAGAAGAAATCATGACTCAGAGTGAGCCTGATCTTAGAGAGGATCAGATGAGTAAAGAGACGTCTTTCGGGACTGACAGACAGATGCCATGAATTGAGAATACTAGATCATAGCTTCAGAGACTTCTAGGAGATGTGAAATCTCCTGGAAAGATTCCCTTGTTTTAGTGACAGAGGAGGAAGCCAGTCAGAAGGATTGGGATATGGATTTTGCCTTGAGACCAGAAGGGAAGTCAGTGGTAACTTCCAAGATTGATCTAATAGATCAAGCATGCTACAGATAACAGTATAAAGATGTAAAATTCTTGATTTGTGTCTAGAGTCGTCTCCCAGCAAGAGGGAGAAGACTATGACGAGACACTTCCTCCTGAAATCGAAGAAATAGTTCCAGTATTCGTGAAGACAACCAGAACAACCATGATTCCAATATAGTATGAGATTCAGGGGCAACAGTCCCTGTATTTGAGATTGAGTCACCTCCATGAAAGAAGAAAAGCTACCTTCAGTATCAGTAATTGAGCCACTCTCAGTTTCAGATGAAGCTATTGCCACGATAGAATAGAGGAGGTACTCTTAGAGTTCAACAACTACAGTGAGAATAGATCAATCATTCTCTACTTCAGAAATAGTAGTTGCAGGTGTAGAGTCTCGGTTCCAGAAGGAACAATTGTAGAGAGATTAGAGGACATACTCTCATGAAGTGAGACAAATAGTGCTTTGCAGAAAGCACATAAAACCAACACATGATTATGCAGATTGAATTGCAGCTGAGCAAGTGTACCAGGATGTGAAAATTTGTTTTCAATGTACAAGATAGAAAGACTCATGTTTGCAAGTTGAAGCAAGCTCCAAGAGCGTGGTATGGCAGGATTAATAGTTTTCTGATGAGCTTAGGCTTAATCCCAACCCTTACTTCAAGATTGAGAATGATGGACTAGTTATATTGCTGCTATATGTGGATGACTCATTCTTGATAGATGAAGAAAAGATGATCGTAGATTGTAAGAAGAAGCTTGCCATTGAATTTGAAATGAAAGACCTAGGCCCGATGCATAATTTCTTAGGTCTTGGAGTTTGGCAGAGCCCAAAAAATATCTTCCTTAACCAGGGGAAGTATGCAGTTGAAATACTGAAGAAGTTTGACATGTTGGAATGTAAAGGCATGGCCACACCCATGGAGACGAATTTGAATCTCCTGGTTGATACTTTGTCAGAGTTAGTTGATGCTACTCTATACAGACAAATTATTGGTTCGTTGATGTATCTGATGAATACCGGGCCAGATATATGCTTTGCTGTGAACACCTTGAGTCAGTATCTGGTGGAGCCCAGAGGTGTTCACCTTGTAGCTGCAAAGCATGTGATGAGATACCTTAAGGGTACGTTGGATTATGGTCTCTGTTATACTGGAGATCACGACTCTAGATTGTATGGTTATACTGATTCAAATTGGGTTGCAAGTGCTTCAGACAGAAAAAGCACTTCAGGATGTTTTTTCAGTTTGGGGTCATCCATGACTTCGTGGAAAAGCAGGAAGCAATCCAGTATTGCTCTCAGTAAGGAAGATGCGGAATACATTGCAGCATGCTCCGCCAGTTGTGAAGCCATATGGATTCGAAAGTTGTTGATAGGTCTATTTGACCTAGAGATGGATGCTACCGTGATTCTATGTGATAACCAAAGTTGCATAAAGATGACAGAGAACCCGATTTTCCATGATAAGTCGAAGCACATTGAGATCCGGTATCACTACATTCATGACATTGTGCAGAAGGGAGTTGTAAGGATCCAATGTGTTGGCACAGATGAGCAGGTTACAAATGTGTTGACTAAGCCTCTGTCTCATGTGAGGTTTGAGTACTTCCGAGACAAGCTTGGTGTAGTTCGAAAGGACCTCCCTCGAAAGGGGGAGTGATGCTAATGATACTATGGTATCCTGACCAACAACGGGTAGCTCAGTTAGGATTTTATATCCTAGGGTAGTTATCATCCCTGGGCAGATCCCAAAGGTCTAGTAAGGACGGTCTGTTAGAGTACTTGTGCATGTATATGCCAACTGTTGTCAGTAGTGGTAGCTCAGATAGGATTTTATATTCTGGGGAATCTTATGATTCTTGGGCAAATCTTGAAGGTTCGGAGGTTCGGTAAGGACGGTCTGTCGGAGTAGCACGTGGTAGCTCAGTTAGGATTCTATATCCTAGGGAATCTTATGATTCCTAGGCAGATCCCGAAGGTCCGGTAAGGACGGTCTGTCAGAGTACCACAAATATTGTTGTTGATGGACTTGCCTCATTTTGTTGCGACATATAGATGTTGGTGTTCCAACTTATTGCTGTTGATGTTGATCTTGCAGCTTCGTGTAGTTGTTCCAACTTCGTGTTGTCGATGTTAATGTTCCAGCTTCATGTTGTTGTTGGTGATGAGGTTGTTCCAACTTCACGCTGTTGATGATGATGATGTTACTCCAGCTCTGCGTTGCAGATGATGATGTTCAGTTTCTACTAATGTTGATGATGAGAAAAACTTCCGATGACCTATAGATATGACTGACAGTGTTCCCGATGCTAATGACGATATCCCCTCCTCTTGATGTTATATTGAGTCCAATCAGTTGTTGTTGATGTTGTCAGTAGAAAACCCTTCTTGTTAAGGGAGAGTGTTGAATTATTGTAACTTCGAAGAATATTCTACTTATATTTGAGTCATTATTGTATAGATCAAATCCCCTTTTGCGGATTGATCCAGTCGGGCCTTGTATAGGTCAAATCCCCTTTTGCGGATTGGTCAAAGTCGGGTCAATATGTATTTGTGTATTATATTTATTTAGGCCCTATTGTGCCTTTGTAAAAGTTGGCCCTATTGAGCATTGATAGTTAAATGTAAAATAAGAGGGTAAAGTGACAAGTCGGCCCAGACCTAATTATAGGCTGGCTAGACCACTATTTATAAGAGAGGGCAGTGCCTCATTTGGACACTCACACTACTCAACTTTGCAGTGCGCAAGTCTTGGAGGAGAAACTGCTGCAACTGGGGGTGACGTCAAGGAGGATTTTTGGTCTATCTCTTGGTATTTCTTGGTCAAGTGGTGCACTACTCTTCCTAGTGAAAGAGTAGAGGAGGATCTTCTGTTCGGTCTTTGGTCTATCTATATTGAGGAAGTTTTGCGGGTTTTCTCCCCCATGAGTGTTTCCCAGGATAATCTGTGTGTCTCTATTGTTTCTGTGATTGCCTCTCTTTTAGTGATCTTATTTATGCAACTAATATGCTAAATGATTATGATAAAAAAGAAGAACCGTAGCTGCTAGTTGTATAAGTAAAAATTTCAACAATGGGGTTGTAGAGAGGAAGAATAGGGCCATTATAGGTGCAACGAGAACGATGCTGCATGTTTAGACATTGCCTTTATACATATGGGCTGAGGCCAGTCTTGTTGCAGTTTATCTGTAGAACAAGAGTCGCCACAAAGTTTTGGGGAGGATGACTCCTGAGGACGCCTTCACTTGGAAGAGGCCCGATGTTGAGCTTATTCACATTTTTGAATACTTGAGATACTCTCATGTCTCCTTAGAGAAGGGGACAAAGCTAGATCCCGTAGTGCATAAGGGGATATTAGTTGGATACTCAGAGGTCTCGAAGGCCTACCAGATCTACATTCCATCACAACGGAAAGTGGTGGTGAGCAGAGATGTTAGATTTCAGGAGGGTGGAGATTTTAGGAGGTCTCTCTATTCGAGAGATAGAGTTGTGGAGGTCTCGCTGATTCAGAGTGATGCATCAGAGGGGACACAACCTCAGGTGTCGAGTACACCAGTTTGAGGGGTGACAGGGTCACCATGTACGACTTCAGGATCACAGTTGCAGAATATTCGGGTAGAAGGTGCAGAGGCTTCAAGATCTTAGAGTGTTGGTATTAGATATGAGGTTGAGACTCTTGGGTGCAGAGCTATCACTTCTCCTTTGGTCACTCCAGGGAAGAGGAAACCAAGATGGTTTTAGGAGACCCTGAAGGAAACCAAGGAGAATGTTGGAGAGCCCAAGAGGTTGTTTAGAGAGAGCAAAGAATCAGAGAGGCTTGGGTCCTACTTGGCGATGGTGATGAGCTTCACAGATTTAGAGCCCACGACTTTTGTGCAAGCAGTTGACCAACAGGTTTGGGGAGAGGCCATTCTGGAGGAGTATGAGCCCATCATGTGCAATGATGTATGGGAGGTGGTGTCGAGAACAGTGGGGAAGTCAATTGTGACTTCCAGATGGTTGTATAAGAGAAACACAAGGCCCAGTTTATGGTGAGAGGATTCTCTCAGATAGAGGGAGTCGACTATGATGAGATGTTCGCACCATTTGTGAGATACACTTCTATCCAGAGCATTATTGCCATAGTGGTAGGGATGGGTTGGAGGATACATCAAATGGATGTAAAGACAACTTTTCTGAATGGCTTTATTGAGGAGGAGGTGTACATAGAGTAGCTGCAGGGTTTGAGGTGTTGGATAGAGATTCTCTTGTGTGCCTTCTGAGAAAGGCACTGTATGGTCTGAAGCAAGCTTGAAGAGCTTGGTATTCATGGATAGATGCCTATTTGCTTCAGATAGGGTCTAAGAAGAGTGAGGCAAATCCTAACCTCTACTATATCATTTGAGGTGAGGATACACTTATTCTCATACTGTATATGGATGACTTGTTCATCACCGGAGCGAAGCATCTCATAGTTGAGTGCAAGCTGAGTCTTGCATCAGAGTTTGAGATGATAGACATCGGATTGATGCACTATTTCTTGGGCATGGAGGTTTGACAGGAGGAGGGTCATATCTTTATGGGGCAGGGAAGTATGCAACAAACATCTTGAGCATATTTCATATGGAGGACTACATGCCCATGTCTACACCTATGGTCACCAATTGGAAGAAGCTTAGTGCTTCAAATTTTGAGTTGGTGGATGCTATGAGATACATGCAGTTGATCGGGTCGTTGATGTACCTGGTCAACACTAGACTAGATATTTGTTTTTCCGTGAACACTCTCAGCTAGTACATGGTGGAGCCTAGGAGTGTTCATTGGATTGGGGCAAAGCATGTTTCGAGGTATATTGCAGGATCAATGGATTTTGGTTTGGACTATGTTGGAGGAGATGAAGTGAGTTTGGTTGGCTACACAGACTCAGATTGGGCAGGATATGCCACTGATAGGAAGAGCACCTTAGGGTGTTGTTTTGGTTTTGGATCAGGAGTTGTTTCCTGGTTCAACGAAAAACAGAAGGCAATAGCTTTGAGTTCAGCTGAGGCAAAGTACATGGTAGCGAATCAGGCTAGTTGCGAGGCCATTTGGATTCGTAAGTTGTTGGTTGGTTTGTTTGGTCAGGAGTTGTCTCCAAAAGTCATTCACTGTGATAATCAGAGTTATATCAAACTCTCTAAGAATCTAGTATTTCATGACTGGTCGAAGCACATTGAGATTAGGTATCATTTCATCAGAGACTAGGTTCAGCGTGGGGCAGTTCAACTTCAGTATAATCCGATTGATGAGCAGATGGAAAACATTCTCACCAAGGCCTTGCCAAAGGTCAAGCATGTCTATTTCAGAGACAAGATGGGCTTAGTGAGAAACACTTTCTTCGGTAAGAGGGAGTGTTGAGTTTTGTGTGTTGAATTATATAGCTTTGGAAGCTATTTTTCCTATTGTAACTAACCATGTAAACAAAGTTTTGATATAGTTTTAACTTTATGTCAAGCATCAAACACATGACAAGTGTCAACCTTATACCAAGACAACCATATGCCATGTGTCAACCTCCTAACACCTCTAAGAGGACTTCTTATGGCGGTTGTAGTGGCCAGCTTAGGGAGGCTGCTTAAGAGGGCTGCTTAGGGTGGTTGGAGTGGCCAACTTAGGGGGGCTACTTAGGGTGGTTAGAGTGGCCAGCTTAGTGGTCTGCTTAGGGTGGTTGGAGTGGCCAGCTTGGGGGGGCTGCTTAGGGTGGTGGTATGACAACTGTTATACAACTGTCATACAATCCTAAGATAACAGTTTAGGGCAGCCTCTAGAAGAGACAAAGGAAGTGACCTTTGGGAGCATTAGGAGGTGGCTCTTGGGAGCTTTATGAGTTGGCTCTTGGGGACATTAGGAGGTGACTCTTGGCAGACAAAGGAGGGCAGGTATGACAGCTGTTATACAACTATCATACATTCATAGGGGGCTGCTTAGGGTAGCCAAACCATCCTATAAAAATGGGCATTCACTTAACATTTGAATACTTTGTTTTGTTGGAGTCTTTTGCTGAGGCAAGGCATCTATTTGCTGAAGTATTTTGCTGGTATATGACTGATATCTACTGGAATCTTCTGTTGGTATATGGCTGCTAGTTGCTGGAGTCTTCTGCTGGTATATGTCAACAAGATGTTGAAGTATACTACTGATACAATCACTCTATTCTTGCTGAAGACTTCTGCTGTTCCTTTCTGATATAAGGCTGCAACAAATACTATGTTAAAGCTGCCATAAGTCTGCTACAACAAGAAGGAAAGTCAATTATCTTTTGGTGATTTTGTCAAGCTGTTACTGTAAGTTTTAGTTCAACTTTTGTGAAGTTTGTAAGTGCTGAAACATAGGTATTGTTTCAACTCTCTAAAGTCTTGTACTGGTATTGTACTTTGTTGAAGAATCTAAAGAGAAGTTTGGATGGGTTTTCTACCCCAAGAGGGTTTCCCAGGGTATACTTGTGTTCTGTCTGTGATTGTCTCACTTTCAGTGATCCTCATATATGCATATGTATTGGTATGTTGGTTGTATGTTGTAAATTTTTTAAATTTACTTACATGCATTAATTTTTCAACACTGTGTACCTTGGGAAGTGGTCCCCTTGTGGGTGTGTGTCTCTAAAAGAGGGAAATGATTTGACCTTTGTACCCTTTACTTTATGTCTAATTTCACATTGACTTTATCCTAAGTAAAAAAGGTGAAATTTGTCACTTAAGGCAAACATGACTATTAATTCACTTTGTGGGTGAATTAAGGGACATAAAGAAAACTTAGGAAACTTAAGCAAAAATGGGTTTCTAAGTGAGATATTTGAGACGAGATCTCACCCATGGATTAGAGATGGCTAGAGATGATCTTAGCCATTGATCTATAGCTTTGGCCTAAGGATGGCTTAAGGGGGTGCAAGGGCAAAGAGAGACATTCATTGTTCACTTGATCACCTTGAGATTTTGGTAAGGAGAAGAGAAGTGAAAAAGGAGGGTTTGGAACAACTTGCTTGGGCGCACTTGTTCATGGAGGGCGCAAGGAAGCTTGGAACTTCATTCATTTGTGTGTTGAGTGTTTACTAGTGGGAGGGCACACTCTTGAAGTGAGGGCACAAAGCTTGAGAGGAGCTTGCAAAGTGTACAGGTTCCTTTGTATTTACTTCCTTGTTGTATTTGATGCTTGAAGCAGTCCACATATATACATCTCTATCTCGAACTGATTTTCCTCAGGCGGGTTTTGTCTAGAGTCATGTTGACCAAAAAAACAATGAGTTCATATTTCATGTGTGCTTAGTTATTTATCAGCTGTAAATTAGTTAAAAGATCTAGATGAGTATTGTATGTTTTAAGGTAAATGCATGAGCTAACATCAATTACGAAAACACTTGCAAGGGAACCTTAAAAAGAGCATCCAATCATAAGTTTGAAGGAAGATTTTGGACAGAGAATTATTAGACCTGTTTGCTGTCCTAAAACAGCAACAAGGTCAGTTCTGAAACTTTAAACATAGAGCCCAACAGTAGGTCAAAGACAGACATGCTGGGAAGCCTTTTAGTTCCTCAGAATTTTACAGTGATCACTTCAAGGGGGGAAGCTCGGGTGACCCTAAAGGGAAATGAAGCGGAAAGTGAGAGTATGGAAGTGAGGCCCCTATAGGTCAATGATGAAAGGTAAGAAGGGCTTGAAAGAGTCTTGTGGATGAAAGAAGATATGCCACAGTGTAGGAGACCTGCCATTGATAGTTGTACATGCCTGAGACAGAAGAAAAACTGAGATACAAGCCCAATAATCTTATTGGACAGGCAATCAAAGTTTTCTGTCCTTGTTCACAGCAATATATGAAGATATAGATCAACAAAAGAAGGTCAATAATAGCTACTAAATAAATGCCAAAAGTCAAGATAATGATATAAGAGCTAAGCTAAGTATAACTAGTACAACTCAAGATTGAAAGAGCAAGACAAATGTTGTTGATGATTGCAACTATGTGAGACATTCTCCAGCTTACAAACCTGAGAGATGTTGATGATTGCAGCTATGTGAGACATTCTCCAGCTTACAAACCTGAGAGAAAGCCCCTGAGAGGGGTGTGTGGTTCCTATCTGAGACAGAGCTGGAACGTAGAGATGGCCTTTTCCTTACGAAGAGTTGAGAAGAACTCCAGATGATTCTCCTGTGTAACGTAGTGAGAAACGAGATCTGCTAAGTTGGACGTGCTTGTGGTTGAGCACAAGGTGAACTTGTGAAATCCCAAAGTGCTGGGTGCATCGTTATGAGAATATAAATGAAGATGATGTATTAGCCTCCTCTGAGCAGAAGAGTTGATGAGAATCTCCAGATGACTCTCCTGTGTAATGCAGTGGGAAAGAAGATTTGTTGAGTGGACGTGCCTGCGGACGAGCACAGGTGAACGTGATCCTAGTGGATGAGCACTAGTGAAGAAGTGGTTCTTCTGTGTAATGTAGTGAGCCAAAGATATGGACATCCCTATGGATGTGCCCCTAGTGGATGAGCACTAGTGGGTGTATAAGATCCCTTGCTATATTGTTCAAGAGTCAGACCTGCCTGTAACCCTAATTGTATTGTAAAGGGTACAGGTCGGCCCCACCTTAATGTGATTAATAATTAATGTAAAAGATAATTAATCTGGTTAATATTAATTATATTGTGAGCTAGTGAGGTCGGCCCTGTTGTGCCAATAGACACTTATGTTGACAGAGTCAGCCTAGTATAAGTAAAGGTAAATTCCCCAATGAGGAATCATATCTTTCATGTGAGTTTGGAAATTTCAGCAATTACACCTTGGGAAAAGTGCGCACCTCTCTTCGGCGCTAGTCTTCTAGGGTTTGAGCACCCTCTTGTGTGCTAGGTTTTATTGGTGGTGAAGGTCTTTCTCTTGAAGAATATAGCAAAGGATTTTGGCTGGGTTTTCTTTCCTTGTTGAGAAGGATTTCCCAGGATACTTCTTGTGTTCTTATGCATAGTGTTTCTTCTTGTGATCTTGGTTGCTGCAACATTAATGGTTATGGTTAAGGCAAATGCTAAAATGGAATGAACTTCATACTTAACCTTGCTCATAGAAAAATCAGCAAATGTAAGGCTGTTATAAACAAGTGTTGTAGAGATACTTTATCAGCCTTATGGCTGTAGCAAACAAGTTGTTACAACAGAAAAATCAGCCACCAAAAATTGCAAATAGTCCACCCAAAAAGTGTGCTATGATTAGTGGAGTGTAGGGGAAAAATATTGGCAACTTATAACGGTTGAATTGTGTTTATTCAAGAAAGTGTTTAGGGTTTGCTGGAGCCCTATTGGCTGTAGCTTTACTGTTATAACAGCAGAAAGAAGTTTTTAGAGAAGCAAGATGCATTGAGGGGTCTAGGAGGCCTCAAGTAGCTAGAACAACTTCCAATTTAGACAATCTCAAAATCCTGAGTTTTCACATTTACCAATGCAATATTTTATCTTTCCAATGCAATTAGATCAGTGCCTTTAGCTATTGGGTTATGGAGTCAAATAAAGAATGAGCTACCAATGCTATCTCCTGTTGGCTGTAAGCCCTTTTACTTTCCAAGGCAAGCAAGGCTAACTAGGAAGTACTAGGAGGGAGTAAGCCCTTTTACTTCTCCTAGTAAAACCTTATGCAACAAATTTTTCCAACACAAAAATGATGGATATGGTGAAGTTGTATGCCCTTATACTCCCGAAGTGAAGAAAACTGAGGTACTATGAGGCTGCAAAGACAGTTTTGTCTCTGACCTGTAACTTGGCTCTAAGTTCAATCTTCAAACTGTCCTTTGCTGGTGTTTTATGACAGCAAACAGTTATGTACTTTTCTGCCCATAAATTTTATTGGTTAAGTGTTCTTTGAGGTGCCCTTGCAAGTGTTTTCGAACCGGTGGTTAGCAGATGCAATATATCTCAAAACAAGTAACACTCCTCTAGATCTTTACAACACTAACAAGCTGATCTACACTCTAAGCATACATGAAAATATGACAAGTATTTTTGGTCAACATGACCTTGGATAAACCCCCCGGGGAAAACCAGTTTGGAATGAAAGTATATATAATGATGATCTCAAGTAGTGAATACAACAAGGAATACAATACAATAGAACCTGGTATGATAGCAAGCTCCTCTCAAGCTTGTAGCACAAGTTCCAAGAAGAATGCGCCTAAGAAAGTGCGGCCTTCCTCCTTGTTGCTCTTGTTGAATTTTTAATGCTTAGCTGAAGCACATATAGTTTATTTCAATTTAGCATGAACTTGAACCATAAACAATGCAACAATACAATATTCAATAATTGCAGTAACCAAGATCACAAGAAGAATAACCATGCACAAGAGCACAAGAAGTTATCCTGGGAAAACCCTTCTCAACCAAGGGAAAAATCCAACAATCCTTTGCTATAGAGTCAAGAGAAGATCACCCTTTCACCACAAACCCTAGTGCACACAAAAGGGTGCTCTATGACCAAGAAAACTTGCGCCTAAGAGAAGTGCACACTTCAGCCCTACAAGTAGGCGTTGAGATAATGAAACAAGTCTGAGTGAGTTGATCCACAATGGGGATCTAACTCTTATTTATACATGACCTAGCACATCAAATGGATGTGTCTGTTGGCACAATAGGGCCGACTTGTACAACTCAGAAATATAATTAATCTTTACACAATATTAATTATCTTTACATGGTGGGGCCGACTTGTACCCTTCACAATACAAAATTAGGGTTACACAGTAATCTTACTCTTAGACAATATAGCAAGGATCTCACACATCCTCTAGTGCTCTGCCACTACGAACACGTCCACTTGTGCTCAACCACAGGGACGTCACCCTCAACAGATCAACTCAACTAAGTCCATGGGAGTGCTATCTCAAGTTGACTCAACTAAGTCCATAGGAGTTCGGCAGGAGACCATCTCAAGTCGTCTCAACTTAGTCCAGAGGAGCACGACAAGAGAGCACACACGTCATCTCAACTCAGTCCAGAGGAGTATGACTCACCCATCACATGGGCGTTCTCACAGATCGTCTCAACTCAGTCTAGAGGAGAATGACCTAGAGAATGTCTAATGAAGCTGCAATCATCAACAACTCTATCCATTGAACTGAAGCTCCCTAGCTCCTCCTTGGCCCAATGAAGAATCCCTTGCACACAATCTAGTTGTTGTGTGCCTCCTCCACCATGAACCAATCAGATATGAAATAGGACAAATCCTCCTACTTCCAGATGGGTGTGTGCCCTCCTCCTAGTGTGCGCCCTCCTCCAAGCAATAGCTCTCACCATAAAACAATAAGGGTCTAAGCCTCCATAGCTCCTCCATGGATGGAGGTGCCCAAACTTCCCTCAAACATAGCTTCCATTCCCATCTCCATTCCTCCTCTAAAACTCTCCAAGTGAACAAATGAGTGAATGGGCCTCCTTAGGCCCTATGCGCCCCTCTTGAGCTCTCCATAAGGAAACCTAAGATTGGATGGCTAGGATCACTCCAAGCCATCTCTAATCCATGGTTGAGATCTCACCAAAAGTATGTCAACTCAAAACCCACTTTGGGTTAAGTTTCCCAAGTTCACTTTATGTCTCCTCATTCACCCACTTAGTGAATAATTAGTCACTTTTGCCTTAAGTGACAAAAATTCAACTTTTTGACTTAAGTGAAGTCAAAGTTGAATTGGATATAAAGTACAAGGCACATAGTCCCAATGTATTTCCCACTTGTGGTTAGAGACCCAAAACCACAAGGGGACCACTTCCCAAGCTACGTTGAAACTCAACACTCCCTCTTACCAAGGAAAGTGTTTCTCACCAAGCCCATCTTGTCTCTAAAGTCGACATGTTTTCCCCTTGGCAAGGCCTCAGTGAGAATATCTCCAACCTGCTCATCAATTGGAATATACTGAAGCTGTATTGCCCCTCACTGAACCCAATCTCTGATGAAGTGGTATCTGATCTCTATATGTTTTGACCTGTCATGAAATATTGGATTCTGAAAGAGTTTGATACAACTTTGATTATCGTAATGAATGACAGTCGGAGGAAACTCCTGACCAAATAATCCTACCAACAACTTACGAAGCCAAATGGCCTTGCAACTGGCTTGACTTCTCGCCATATACTCTGCCTTGGTTGAACTTAAAGCAATTGACTTCTGTTTTCGGTTGTACCGGGAAACAAGTCATGAGCCCAACCCAAAACAACACACTGAGGTGCTCTTCCTGCCAATAGCTCATCCTGCCCAGTCTGAGTCTGTGTAGCCAACCAAACTCCCTCCATCCCCTCTGACATAGTCTAGGCCATAATCCACCGACCCTGTAATGTACCTCAAAACATGTTTTGCCCCAATCTAGTGAACACTCCTAGACTCTACCATGTACTGGCTGAGAATGTTCACGGCAAAACAAATATCTGGTCAATTGTTGACCAGATACACCAACGATCCGATCAACTATCTATATCCTATAACATCCACCAACTGGGAATCTGAAGCGCTATGCTTCTTCTGGTTGGTGACCATGGGTGTTGACATAGGCCTATAGTCCTCCATCAGAAACTTGCTCAAAATGTCTGCAACATACTTCCCCTGTCCCAAGAAGATGTGACCCTCCTCGTGCCATACCTCCATGCCCAAGAAATAGTGCATCAACCTGACGTCACTCATATCAAACTCTGATGCAAGACCCCACTCGCACTTAGCTATGAGATGCTCCGCTCCCGTGATGAACAAGTCATCCACATACAAAATGAGAATGAGCCTGTCTGCACCTCTAATGATATAATAAAGGTTAGGATCAACATTGCTCTTCTCAAATCCCATCTGAAACAAATATGAGTCAACACGTCAATACCAAGCTTTGGGAGCTTGCTTCAGACTATACACTGCCTTTCTCAGAAGGCACACATGAGACTCTCACTCATACACCTCGAACCCCTATGGTTGCTCAATTTACACCTCCTCAATAAAGCCATTGAGAAATGCAGTGTTTACATCCATCTGATGTATCCTCCAACCCATTTCTGCCGCTATGGAAATAATACTTCGAATGGAAGTGTATCTCGCAACTGGTGTGAATGACTCATTAAAGTCAACTCCCTTTACCTGAGAGAATCCACGCACCACAAACCGGGCCTTGTGTTTCTCTATGCTGCCATTAGCAACATACTTGGTCTTATACAACCTTCTGGAAGTCACAACTGACTTCCCCTCTGGCCTCGACACCACCTCCCAAACATCATTGCGCATAATAGTGTCATACTCCTCCAACATGGCCTCTCGCCAAACCTGCTGGTCAACTACCTACGCAAATATCTCGGGCTTTGCATCTGTGATGCTCGTCACCATTGCCAAGTAGGACCCAAGCCTCTCTGGTGCTCTGCCATCTCTGAACTGTCTCTTGGGCTCTCCTACATTCTCCTTGGCTTCCTTCAGTGTCTGTTGAAACGATCTCAGTTTCTTCTTCCCTGAAGTAACCAATGGAGAAGTAAGATCTCCGTGCCCAAGAGTTTCTGCCTCAGATCTAATAATCCCAACACACAGAGATCCTGAAGACTTTGCACCCTCTGCCTGAACACCTTGCGACTGTGAACCCGAAGCTATGCAAGGTGACCCTGTTACCCCTGAAACTGGTGCACTAGACACTTGAGGCTGTGCTCCCTCTGAAACATCAATTTGTGTCTCTGCATCCTCCTCAATATTGACTCCTGACTTGAGAGACCTCCAGAAAGGTCTACCCTCCTCAAATCTAACATCTCTGCTCACCACAACTCTTCGTTGCGATGGAATGTAAATTCGGTAGGGCTTTGAGACCTCTGAGTACCCAACTAGAATCCTCTGTTGGGCTGGGGGGTCTAGCTTTTTCCTCTTCTCTGAGGGGACATGAGAGTAAGGCAAGTAGCCAAAACTCCGGATTTGCTAAACATTGGGCCTCCTACCAGTGAAGGCCTCATCAGGAGTTTTCTTCCCCAAAATACTGTGGGGACTCCTATTCTGCAGATAAACTGCAACAACACTCGCCTCAACAGAAAGGCATAGAGGCAAAGATTGATCATGCAACATAGATCTCGCTACACTTGTAATCACCCTGTTCTTCCTCTCGGCAACTCCGTTCTGCTGGGGGTTGTAAGGCACGGTCTTTTGTCTTCTGATCCCTGCACGGGTACAGAAGTCTACAAACTCCCTGGAGGCATACTCACCTACGTTGTCTGACCGCAAGACCTTGATCCTCTTTCTTGTCTGGTTCTCTAGAAGAGATTTGAACTCTTAGAACCTCTTGAAGACCTCACTATTGGCTTTTAGGAAATAGATCTAGGTCTTCCTTGAGTGGTCATCTATGAATGTGAGATAGTACTCACAACCACTCAAGGATGCTCGAGACATGGTCCCACACACATTTGTGTGTACTAAATCCAGTACCTCAGTTGATCTGCTGTCATTGCTGGGAAAAACAACCTTGGTAAACTTACCAAGTGCACACCCTCTGCACACATCCTGATGCTCTGAGTTGAACTGTGGCACTCCTATCACAACCTCTCTCAACCCTCCAAGAGCCCCGTGATGAAGGTGAGCCATCCTCCGATGCCACAACTCACACAACTAACTACTGCTGTCACTATTCGTTGCCAAAGCACGAAGTGGCTGAAAAAACAATTTGTATAGTTTCCCATCCCTCACTCCAATCACCTGGCCTAAGGTGAAACAGGACCCCTTAGGTGTATGAGGACCTCTGTCCCTCTGAAGGACACCTCAAGACCCCTATCCTAGAGGGTGGAAACTAATAGCAGATTCTTCTTCATCCCAAGAACATATAATACACATCCCTGAATGAAATAGGTGGCAAACCATCTCTTTGAAAGGTAACTGTGCCATGCCCAACAACTCTGACTATGGTGTCATCACCAAGCGCAATCTCCATATTGACCTCTGGATCTCTGAGGTCAGTGAAGTCCTCTCTAACACCAGTCATGTGGCTCGAAGCCCCACTGTCTATGTACCAAATGCTAGGTGTCATCTCAATTGAAGTGCAATAAGTAAGGAAGGCACACTCCCTCTCAAATTGTGCCTGAAACTCTGCCTCATCTGTTGTAGCTGCTGTACCATCCGACCTCTTCTTTATGTTGGGATACTGTCCAACATAGTGCCCCATCTTCTTACAAGAAAAGCACTTCACTTTGCTCTAATCCCTATTCTTCCCACTATTACTCTCTCCCTGTTGCTTGGCCCCCATCTTGGGACCTTGTCGAGCACCCTTTCCGACCTTCTTCTTGCCCTTTGACCAAAGAGCAAGATCCTCATCACTCTCAGATATCCGTTGCTGTCCTCAAGACCCAGAGCTGCATCTCAACTCTTCCTGTATGAAGTCGTCCCAAAGTCTCTCCCAAGTAGGCATGACCTCCCGGGCTACAATGCCTCGTACAAATGAACCCTAGAGTTTGGAAAAGCTGTTTAAAGATGCCCTCACCATAATGTCCAGATCCACAATCACTCTGACCGCTGCTAACTCATCTTGAATTTGAGTGAATCTGCCAAGGTATGAAGTGACCGACTTCGTCTTGAGCATCTAAATGCTCCTGCGTTTGTCCTGCAGAACTATCTTTTGGTTCTGATTGGGACTCTGATAAAGCTTGCACAATGAGGCCCATATCTCAAAGGCATAGTCTTTCCCATTCAAGTGGGGTATGATGTGGTCCCTCACTGCATCACAAATAGTCCTCTTTGCCTTGGTGTTCTTCTTCCTGAAATCTGCATCCAACAATGGTGATGGAGTAGGTGCAGGAGGAATCACCACGGGAGTTTGAACTATATCCCATAGTTCAAGATCCTTGAAGATGAATATGGTCTTGGTCTTCCAAGGGGACCAGTTGCTAGCTCTAGCTAGCCTATCCTCTGCCTTCATCTGAGACACCGACGTAGCTGTCCACCGAACTCACACTGATGCTACAACTGCAAAAGAGTACTGCCTCACTCCTGTCAACACAAGTGTGAAAAGAAGCAGTCAAACTACAACCTCACTCCTGACAAAACAGGGGTGAAAAGAGGTTGTCCAAATCAGCCATTCTCCTGTCAACACAGGTGTGAAAAGAGGCTGTCCACTAGGTCCACAACAGTCCTACAAGCTGTCCAACAAATCAGCCAACAAGCTGTCCAACAAAACTGTCAATGGGCTGTCCCAAAAATCTGCCAACAAGCTGTCAAGAAACTGCCCACAAAATGCTCTAGAAATCATCAAGTGTTTGCCAACCTGGCTATGATACCATGAAGAAAATTGAGGTACTATGAGGCTGCCAAGACAGGTCTGTCTTTGACCTGTAACTTGGCTCTAAGTTCAATCTTCAAACTGTCATTTGCTGCTGTTTTATGACAGCAAACAATTATGTACTTTTTTGTCCATAAATTTTATTGGTCAAGTGTTCTTTGAGGTGCCCTTGCAAGTGTTTTCGAACCTGTGGTTAGCACATGCCATATATCTCAAAACAAGTAACACTCCTCTAGATATTTACAACATTAATAAGCTGATCTACACTCTAAGCATGCATGAAAATAGGACAGGTATTTTTGGTCAACATGATCCTGGATAAAACCCCCGTGGGGAAAACCGGTGCGGAATGAAAGTATATATAGTGATGATCTCAAGCAGTGAATACAACAAGGAATACAATACAATAGAACCTGGTATGATAGCAAGCTCCTCTCAAGCTTGTAGCACATGTTCCAAGAAGAATGACTTGTGAAGATAATAGAAGGACTGGTGCTATCTCAGATCTGTTTGGCTCATGTTGGAACTCCAAGCTTGGGCACATTTCTCTTCTTGGAACTCCAAATCTTTTCGTGAGGAGTTGCTATTGTATCAGGTTCCATTGTATTAGCTTACTTGTTGTATTCACTACTTAAGATCATCATTATATATACTTTCATTCCAAACTGGTTTTCTTTGGGAAGGTTTTATCCAGGGTCATGTGGACCAAAAATACTTGTGTTCATTTCATGTATGCTTAGAGTATAGATCAGTTTGCTAGAGTTGTAAATATCAAGAGGAGTGTTATTTGTTTTGAGTATATTGCATGTGTTAACATTGGGGTATGAAAACACTTGCAAGGGCACCTCAAAAGAGCACTTAATCATAAAAATTATGAACAGAAAGTTACTTGACTGTTTGCTGTCCTAAAACAGCAGCAAAGGACAGTCTTGAAGATTGAAACTTAGAGCCAAATTTCAGGTCAAGGACAGATCTCTTTTGGCAACCTCATAGTACCTCGAATTTCTATATGGTATCAGAGCCCTTGGTGGCAAGGACTTGCTGATTTTTGGGAGCATACAGTTGGCAGTTTTGGGACAGCTTGTTAGTAGATTTTTGGACAGCTTGTTGGCAGAATTAGTGGACAGCTTGTGGGCAGATTTGTTGGACAGCCTGTAGGACTGTTTTGGACTTGTGTTTTCAACCTCTTTTCACACCTATTTGGATAGGATTGAGGCTGTATTGGACAACCTCTTTTCACACCTCTGTTGTCAGGAGTGAGGTTGTAGTTTCACTGCCTCTTTTCACATCTGTGTTGACAGGAGTGAGGCAATACTCTTGTGTAGCGTTAACATCAGTGTTAGCTTTAGTGGACAACCATGTCGGTGTCCCAGATGCGGACAAAGGATAGGCTAGACGGTGCTAGCAACTGGTCCCTTTGGAGGACTAGGATCACTTTCGTCTTGAAGGATCTTGAACTATGGGATATAGTTCAAGCTCCCGTGGTGATTCCTCCTACACTTGCTCCATCACCATTGTTGGATGCAGATTTCAGGAAGAAAAACACCAAGGCGAAAATGACTATTTGTGATGCGGTGAGAGACCATATCATACCCCATTTGACTGGGAAAGACTATGCCTTTGAGATATGGGCCCCATTGTGCAAGCTTTACCAGAGTCTAAACTAGAACCGAAAGATGGTTCTGCAGGACAAGCTCAGGAGTATTTAGATCAATGTTGCCAGAGCGCGAAGCGAAGCGGGAGTGTTTTTAGGAAGCGAAGCGTCGGGAGCATCATTTTCAAAAAATCCTCAGGAGCGAAGCGTCCCGAAAGCGTCTATCATATATATATATAAATTTTTATATATGTGTATATTAAAAAAACATGTAGAAAGACAAATTAGCTGCAGAATGTATGAAAACATGCATATTTGTACATTGTAACATTAAAATGGTATCCATAGTAGTAAGTAGTAGTACATCAATGATTAATCATTTGAGCATCAACCATCTCGAAACTAGCAATTACAAACTTACAAACCAACATACAAATTTTTAAGCCATATAATAGAAAGTAGACCATTAAGTTATGGAATGAAATTAGTCATCTAGCAACTGTCAACAATAACATGAGTCATGACCAAATAGTTATGATTACAAAATAGGCTATCTGCGTTGAATTATGAAGATCAAAAGGTCCAAAACAATAAAGTTTAAACTGTGCTAGACTGTAGAGTCCAGTTGCTAAATGCTATGAATCTATCATCTATAGACTGACATGTAAAGTAATGAAAAAGGAGAAACATCAAACAACTATCCCATCCTCCTTCCACCAACACGATTGCTGCGTGTGCCTCCATGTGGTGGTAGTGGAGGAGCTTGAGAAGGAAGAAACTGTGCAGAATGTATAGATGAAGACGAAGCCCCTGTTGCTGGAGTCCTAGGGGGACCAAGGATTGGGTAGTAGTTGGGGGTGGCATCTCAGCATCATCATCATCATCAAAAAGAGCATTCTCCAATTGCTCTAAAAGCATTACCCCATCCTCCAAATTATCCTCCTCTGGATGGTTGTCCCAACGCTTCAAGTTTTTATCCTCCTTTGCCTCCTCACAATAATGGGACAACAATCGCAAGTTGTAATGAACATAATTCAAGCTCTTTGCCCCGCCTACATTCGACCTGTGTGAGATCGGAAGAGCGGTTCAGC
>CBVK0100020934.1:0-35177 GCA_900067695.1 Picea abies
CGGTCTGCTGAGGAGCTGGTTTCTTTAGACTCTTGGTTTTGAAGACTTTTGTCTAAGTGCTTTATGAGGTCTTTGTGGAGGATGATACCCCAATTGTTCAAGGAATATAGCACCATCACACACACACACACACACACACACACACACACACATATAAAGGAGCACTAGGGAAAGAGTTAAAGGAAAATTCTATATCCTTAATAACTCCTTTTGCATAATCACCTCTGTCATTTGGTTGTGAAAGGCTCAAACCCAATTGGTGCATGATTTCCTCTGTCATAATGTTGGTTGTAGCATTTGGGTGCAAAACACAATTACATAGGAGGGAGTTATTGACCTCGAGAGTGACGTAAAAGGGTGTGAACTCACCACACTTTGAATGAACGCTTTCTACTTGGTGGATAAAAATGGGAAACTCTTCAAGAGGATCATGCTCAAAGGTTTGTGGAAAGGAGGCTTTGATTTCCTCCTTCTTGTGTGGGATAGGGTCCTAGAAAGGTTCAATTTATGTGGGAGGTTCCTGAAAAGGGACATATTATATATTGGTACGAGAAAAGCTACATTTTTTTTTGGGAGGTGTGAGTTCAATTTCAAGAATTTTTAGGGGGGCTAGGTTTAGTAACAAGCTCATCTATAGAATCCCAAAGGTTTTTATTGTGTGAGAGGTTAACCTGACAGATGTGGTCTTCAAATTCAAGATTCCTCTCAATCTGATAAGCTAAATCTTGTGCTTCCTCTAGGGTTTAGGGTGACCGATCCTTGAGGGTAAACTGTAAAATTCCTTCCAATGAGCTCAAGTAGTGTTCAAGGATAGCTTCCTCTGAGTTTAGGTTGGGTCGGACCTTTTTGAGGAGAACATTGAACCTATCATTGAAATCCCTAACACCCTCATAGGAACCCTTGCAAGTATCAAGATATTGAGAGTATAAGTTTTGTGTGTGTTCATGATTGTACCACCTTATTTTGAAGGCGATTTCCAGTTCTTCAGGAGTTTTTATGCCTCCTTTCGGGTACGAATCAATCCAAGTCTTGGCATCTTCGACAAGAGATCTTGAAAAAATTATCATAAAGACATTGGGGTGTTATTGACCAGTTTGATGAAAGTCAAAGTTGTCGCAAAATTGGGTCCAATGTGAATTACCAGAATGTACTCCTTTTCCTGAGAAGAGTGGAAACCAGGAATTGACATCTTTGGGTAAGTCATGTAATCCATCTTGGATGTTACTTAGGTTAAAATAACCAAAGGCTCCTAGGTGAGACCACTTATGGGGATCTAGCGGAGGAGTAGGGTTTGTAGGGGTGATAGTTTCCATAGTAAAGGGGTTTGAGTACCGACTCCCACTACGGGTCATCATTAGTGGAGTCACCAATTAATTTTCTTGAAACTATCAAAGAAAAGGAAAAACACCCTAGTAGAGTTGCTAGGTAATCTTGTAAGATGAAAAATCTAGAGGCAAGGCTTACCAAAAGGTTGTCATCTTGAGGAAGTTTTGACTCAGTGTTCCCCGACAACGACACCAAAATGTTATCGCATAGTTTGTGGCAAGGATAAAAGGTTAGAGATTGGATGGGTAAATTGGTGTAACTAGAACCAATCCCAGCCAATGTCACCTCAATGGGATCGTTCTTTCTGTTTAGGGTGGTAAGGACTAGGGGAGATGTCCCCTATGACCTAGGGTTTTGAGAAGGCAAAGGATTATAAGACAAGGATAAGTTTCCCCCCTCACAAGTCACCACTGAGTAGATATTCCAACTAACAACCAATAATAAAGTATAACAAAAAAAAGGGAGATGCACCTGCCTGAGACAAAGCAACAAGAATCTGATATATGCAATCTTGCTCACTTGGTTAGTACTTCATGTAAATCAATGGCTATCTGATATACATATAATAAATTGGATAATAAATATTGACGAAGTCAATGTTTATAAAATAGTAATAATATATAATGTCACTTCTTCAATAAATGCTAAAAAAGTGGCATTCAATGTAACAATCAACACTTCATTCAATTAATGCCTTCAAACCACCATTCAATTTCTTATAAGAGAAACATTAGTTGCACAAATGATATTTATAGCTATAGATGACAACAACAGTAGGTTAGTAAGGTTATTTTCTAAGCTAGGGTTAGTATTTAGGGTTTCATTCAAAGTTTTGAGAGTTGTTGCGATCAAGTTTACTCAAGACAAAAAAAGGTCTTTAGATCAGTTCCTTAGGGTTAATGGAGTCAAAAGTAGAGGATGCATGAGCTAAGGATCAAAAATATAGTACGACTAAGGACTAAAAGGTGAAGCTTTGAGGTGTTTCTAGGGAAAGGCATCAAAGTCAAAACCCTAGGGGAGAAAGGCTCACCTTGGTGTAGTGGAACTAGGCCTCGATGATCTCTCCTCATTCCTTAACTCAATGGAAATGACGACTAGCTGAGAAAATAGCATAAAACCAAGACAAGAGGGTTTGGAAGGCAATGTGTTGCTACAAAAAGGCTTCACTAGCAAACCCTAGAAAATCAACCCATCAAAGTGTAGAAGAACTAGGCTATGATGTGTCTTCTTCTTCTTAGCTTGAAAGTAAAAATGACTAGAAGATAAAGAGAAAAGAAGAGTGTAGCTACGACTAGGCTCTTTCCCTCTTCAAACAATGGATAAAAAAAAATCTCTTAATGGGGACATGAGACAAGGACCTACTATGTGTGCTTGTCACCTAGGGTTTCTTGAAAAAATTTATAGCCATAAATGCAAGAAATAACAATACAACCATTCAATTAAGAAGTTTTGCAGAAATTTACTTACATTTCACCAAGAAAATCATAACAACCCCTAGTTGTAACACCTTCCATCAAGAAATATGCCAAAAAAATCCAAATATAGATCCAAAATGCCTTCCTTCAAGAAGTGTTCCTCACAATTTCAGCCAAATAACCCAATTCTAGCGCAAATTTCATACCTCACTCATGAGTGAGTGAGAGATGATGAAAAAATGAAGGTGAAAACCCTCCATTTATACAGTACCATGACCTAATTTTACATTCTAGGTCATGAAAAAGGTCGAGAAGGCCAAAATACTAAAATCATACTGTTGTACATTAAATTTTCAAAATTAAAACCTAATCAAGCTAAAGAGAGACGTCATGCCCCTTTCAGGGAAACATTATCCCCTTCTAGGGAAAATGGGGCATCTTGGAGAAAAATGTTAGCTCTCCTTGAGATTCTCCAAACTTCCACACATGGAAACACTACCAAATCTACCTCCCAAGATGTCCATAAGGCTGGAGGACATCATGATCATCATGGGTGACATCCTAGGCCTTCCAAGGCCAACATTCCACTGAAAAAGGGCCAATCCCCCTAGATCAAGCTCTGCCAAGGTGTTTCTTTTGGAATGTCCTCCTCTACTTTGGTGTAACACCCCTAATCCATCTCTGTCCTATATCTTCCCTCTGATGGGGTCTCAACATCCACTTGATGGGATCTTCGGCTCCATGGAGTTCTGAACTAATCATCTCGCCATGTGTACTGATCCAAATGGTACCTGTCCATCGAGCATGATCCTGCACATCAACAGCTACGCCCTCCATGGGATCATCAATCATAGGGATCATAGCAATGTCAATCACACCTCATAATCAATATTATTAAACATGTGCATAAAATCCCTAATACATCAGTCAAAATCTCAAAGACATTACATAAGCCTGCAATACAAATTTGGAGAAAATGACAAGGCGTCCTATTGGGCTAGTGTCCACTAGAAGAGGAAAGTTTCCAGAAGAGACCTTATCCAAGCCATGCAAATAGGTGATAGGGTCAAGGGATGTCCAAGCAGGTGGGTGTAGTGAGGGCATAGGATGAAAATCTTTACCTGCGGGTGCCTTTGTAGAAGGCGAGCTACACCTATCCTGGATGCAAATTTTTCCAAGCCCATTCATGCCTTTTTATTGTTTTATTTTTATATTTATTTTTCCTTGAAGAGGCTAATCAGGGGACACTGCCTTGGTGGGTTGACAAGTGGTGATAGCGTTACCCATAAGTACTTTCATAGAAATGAGAAGGTTGGCTCGTGATGAGACCCCCTTTCCCTTGGCTATGCAACCAAGAGTCACTACCTTGACGTGGTAACTAGCTGGTGGTAATGTTATACTGCTATGTACCCATGGACCTAATAGGGTGGCTCATGATGAGACCCCATATCCTCTGATTAGGTATTGTTTTATTATTTTTATGGGTTCATCTTGTTTCTGGCTGAGAAGCCTTTTATTGCTTTCTTAGGGATCCCTGAGCAAATCATCTCGAGGTTTTGTTCTTATGCTTTTATCTTTTTCCATCTTGCTTTTACCTTCTGGTAATTTAGCCCATTCTTCCCATGAGGTAAGGTCAAATCTTGAAAATAAGTCAAGCCAGTGCCCGGACAAGTGGAATGGGATAGGTGAGTGGGAAGCAAGATGAAAAAGTGGTGTTGTGAAGGGAGTGGACGATGGATTTTTAGAAATCCCCGCAATGGAAAACCAAAACCTAAGGACACAAGCTTACTAAGGCATCTTGTCAATCCCCACAGACATGGTCAAGTGGGAAAGTGTAATATCCAAGCATTTGTTAGAAACAAAAGGAATCAAATGCACATATTCAAGGGTTTTGATGATCAAAGTGACACATACGATGATACTCAGACTAATTACCTCATGGAGAAAGAACAATCTCTGGAACAAGACCAAGTCGATGGTGATGGATGTTGCTGCTGCTGATAAGATAAAGGTGCTGGAAGAAAGAAAAGGTGGGCCCTCCAGGGCCATGCTGAATTCAATCCTTCTCTTGATACTCCATGTCTAGGACCTGTGGGCCTCGAGACAAGATCTCCTAGTTATCCCTAAAAGTGGGGGATAACACCACCCTCAATGTTGTTCATTCTCTTCCTTCAACTTAGAAGATATAAGAATGTCATCTAAAAATACAATGACAAACTTATCTAAGTATTATTTGAAAATACCATTCATTAAACACATGAAGACAACTGGTGCATTTGATAATCCAAAGGGCTCCACTGTGAACTCATAATGACCATACGTTGTTATGAAAGAAGTCTTGCTCATGTCTTCTTCTTTAATTATTACTCCTTGGAAAATGATACTTATCAAAGAGGTCATCGATCCTTGGAAAATGATACTTATTCTTCATAGTTACCTTGTTCAACTGCCTAAAGTCAATGCAAAGTCTCAATGTTTTATCATTTTTCTTCACAAATAAAACTAGGGCACCCCAAGGTGACACACTTGGGTGTATATACCCCTTCTTCAGAAGCTCTTCAAGTTGCATTTGCAACTCCTTCAATTTTGGTGTACTCATCCTATATCAAGTCTTGGATACTAGAGCTGCTCCAGGAATCAAATTTATGGAGAAATCAATGTCTCTTTTAGGGGGTAATGTTGGTATTTCCTTAAGCACATCTTCAAATTCTCGTATGGCTCCATAATCTTCAATATTTGACACCTTATTTTTAGATGTCTCTTCCATATGTGTTGCAAATTTTTGACACCCTTTTCTGTAACATTTCTTCAGCTATAATGCTGAAATTTTTGTGATGGTTACTTCCCTGGGAATTCCTTGCACTGTCCTTAGGTTCCCTTCCTCATCCAAACAAGTGAATTCCTTATTATGGGATTCTAGGATAGCATGATGTTGTTCCAACCAATCCATCCCAATTAGACAATCATAGGAACCTAAAGGAAAGATCTTAAAATCTGCCTTGGTGTTCAGTCCATTCATGTCCATAGTATATGACTTAACCATCTGATTAACTTTTATTTTGGCTTTGCTAGCCAACTGCACCAACTAGGATTTTCCATGCTTGATTCTTGGAAAATGAAAAAATTCCACCATCTTAGGATCTATATAACTATGACTAGCTCCTGAATCAATTAAAATAGCAATGGTTTGGTTGTTTATCATACCTTCCACTTCAATCATATGTGGTTGATACTCTGCTTTCTTGTTTTCCAAGGCTACATAGATCCTTGGTATACTTCTTCCCATGTCTTCCACTATTTTATCTTGTTGTATATTGTGAACAATACTCAATTTTTCACCTCTATGAGGGAAATCTCTAAACATATGACATTCTTTACAACCCCAACATTGAATAGTTGGTTTCCTTGGCCTTTGAACTTCTGTCCCCATCATTTGGGGTTCTCTAGAAGTTGGTTGTCCCTGAGGATTATTTCTAAAGAATGGTGGCTTAGTTCACTTCTTCCTCTGATCCATATAGAATTTCCTCTTGTCTTCCCAAGATTTTTGGAAATTTGGCCTTGATTTTTGATGATCATATAGGCATTTAGCTCACCTTATAGTCTCCTCCAATGTTTTGGGATCATCATATTGTATTTTTTCATTGATGAATGATGGAAATCTAGTCAAATACCTCTAAATATTTATTGTCTCATCCTTGATGAAAGAGACATACTTTAGCAGTTCTGAAAACCTTGTTTCATATTCATCTATAGTCATACTCCCAAGTTTGAGTTCAAATAACTTTTTCATTTTCTTGTCATAGTATCTCTTAGTCAAGTTTTAATTTCCAAAATACTTCTTGAATTCTCTCCAGGTAACATTTTTCTCTTTAATGTGTTTCACCTGCACAAGTTTATCCCACCACATGGATACCTTTCCCTTGAGTTGATACATGGAAATTCTTCCTTCTGCATGAGAAGAATAATTATGCAATTGAAAATACTTTCTCATGCCTAGCAACCATGTCTCTGCGTCTTCATCCTTATGTTTCTCACCATCAAATGTAGGAGGTTTGATTTTGTTCATTTCTCCTCATAGCTCATCCACCCTAGACCTATTATGCTTCCTCAAATGGGATGGACTTGATCTTTTGTATTCTATATTATTGGAAAGCCTCGGGGAGTGATGGTGATGTCTGCTAACACTTCTTGTTCTTCTTTTCTCATCAGGATACCTGTGACTTACTTATTTTCTTGAGCCACTCTCCTTATCCAATTTATTTTATATTATGTTCAAGCTCTACATTAACTTCATGTTGAAGTCCTCCTTCTTCTCCTTTTCTTTCATAATCCTTGCATTATCAACTTTATGGATTTGGAAATCCTTTTGCAAATTTTTAATGGTCTCTACCATATTCATGTTTTCATCCCTTCCTTCTCTATGTCGATTAGATTTTGTTCCTTCAAGGCCCATATGAACATCCATCCCTCTGATTTCATATTCTCGGCTGTAATTCCCTAGTTCATATTCCATTCCTCTACACTATGTCTTGATCCATATCTGATCTAGTTTTTGTTAACTCTGCAAAATGTGCAACCAACAAAACTTTATCAAGTTAAGTGAGTCAACAATTTCATGAAAATATGAACCATTTAGGTTCAATAATATATCAAAATTATTTCTTCTAATTTCCTGAAAAAATGATTGCCTAGATCAATTTTCTACGTGAATAATTATACTCTACCATCCAATACCTTTCCAATTCCTTCTTCCATGCTCAATTCTCAGTCTTGGGCATAAAGTTATGGTTATTTGGAAATTGTCCATCAACTTTTTCTTGTTCCCTCTTCAACTTGGTGCAATTCTGTGTTGTAATTATGCATTTTTGCACCTACTCGATTGGATTTTTAGTATAATCTCAATTGGGTTTCTTCATATACATATTTTAGATAGTTTGTCTAATTTCCACCTTTTTCTAGGTTCTAGGATGCTAGTTATAGCATGCTGAAGTTCTAGGCCAATTCGTATTTTTGGTCTCGAATGTTGCAAGTACCTTCTTTTCCATCTTAAACATTTTTAACATGTCCATAATTTTAATTCAACTCTAGGACTATCTTCTATGATTCAATATCTTTCCATAGACTACTCTTGTGCCTCAATTTGATTCCAAAGAAGAAAGCTATGGCCCTTTGAAGTTAGTTGGTTCTTAAATTTTACCCTCTAATGTTTGTCTTGTAACTTCCTCATAAAAGCTTCGTTTGACAAACAATTTACACCATTAGAAATCTCTCTTCGGGATATTTTATTTGAGCTGTAGAGACAAAGTGTAACTTGGTACAATCTTTTCTTGGGGTTTTTGAGTAAATAAAAATGTTGTTTAGGGCTACAAAAACATGCTACAAAAAGATGACCTTCAAACAATATAAAATGTCACATAAATTCATTGGTTTTTTGTTGTTGTACACCATCCAAATGCCTTTGCGTGCATAAATTTGAATATGTACACTCATATTTAGCATGCACAGAAACATCATAATGTAACACATGCTCTATGCACCTATAAACAATTTGGATCACTTCCTTGTCGTGCCAATAACTGGTGCACACTACTTTTGTGTCGCGTGCCAATATCCAACGCACACAATTTTGGTTCATGCACTAATATCTGTTGCACACAATTTTTTTATCGCACACTAAGATTCCACGTGCATTTTAATCTATGCATTGAACTATGCCAAATTTTAGTACACCCCCAATGTGCACTAGTACTCTGCACAGACCATTAAATAAACTGTTGTGCGAAAACATTTACCCACATAGCACGCGCACCAACAAAATTCCTCTACACTTTGTCAATACTGCGCACACCATTATTATGCGTGCACACACTGTATGCACCAGTATTATGCATACCCCACTCAATCTGCACCGCGTAATGCTAAATTTAGTGTGCACAGCCGTGTGCCAAAATTTTCTGCACATTACCAGTCTGCATTGCACGACGCCAAAATTAAGTGCACACACCCGAGCGCCAATTTTTTTGCGCAATGCCACTCTACACTGCACAATGCCAAATTTTAGCACGTGCACATGCACACCAATATTTTTCTGTGCAATGCCACTCTATACCGTGCAACGACAAATTTTAGCACACGCACCTGCATGCAAATATTTTTTTGCTCAATACCCCTCTACACCGCACAACACCAAATTTTAGTGCACACATTCGCACGCCAATATCTTTTTGTACAATGCCCCTCTACACCATGTAGCACCAAATTTTAGTGCATGCACCTGCATGCCAATATTTTTCTTCATATCACAAGCCTTTCACAATGCATCATGCATTTTTAGTGTGCACACCGACACACATTCATTTTTATGCACATCAACTCCTCATGAATTCAACTGCAGAAATTGGGGCTTTTACCTAATGTTTTCCCAATTTTTACCATAGACATTCTGGAACTATGAAATTTATTCAATTTCACATTGATAACATCAATTCAACCTTTTCAACAACAAATCGTTGCTGGTTGACATTCTTGGAACAAATTTTTCCCAAACTCAATGTACGAATTGAGAATTTTAATTAACTAATCTCACTCCATCTGTCATGGCTTCCTTGTAAATTCAAATTCGACCAATTACAGGCCTGAATTTTCTAGAACAGATATTAAATTAATAATATCTCACTACATGGCCAAATTTCTCAATTTTCCCATGAATTTAACAACAGAAATTGGGGCTTTTTACCAATTCCACACAATTGTTGTTACTTTTTACCATGGATGCTTTGTAACTTGAATCTTTGGCCACTTCGAAATCAATCCTCTATGAAATTTCACTTCAACTCAACTTGCTCAGCCCATCCAGGCTGAGTGTTGAAAACTAAAGCTTTGATACCATATTTTAACATCCCTAACGTCCAACTGGGCTATGCCATGTAATTTTGTTTTTTTGAACTATATGCAAATTAAATAATATACACACGAAAACCCTTGCGGAACTATATATATAAAACACATTCTGTAAATGCACAAATTCATATGGAAATAACAATAAATATATGCATGCAACATAGATAGGAAATACCCATAAATATAACGACAGGTATAAATCACACACAGGAAAAACCCATAAAAATAAACACATAATTAATAATGCAACATATAAATTAACACACAATTGAAACTTATCTTGGTAAGAATATCACCAACTGCGTGCATACCTTCCAAAAACCTCCTAGCCTTAGACCACACTGCTCATCACTCTAAGAAGTGGGTCACCCCCGAGATGGACTAAACTCCACATGGGTAAAGGGATTCCTAACTAGGCTGAGTATCTCAAACAACAGGAAAGACTTCGTCACAGGTGCCAACTCAAACTAACATCCTATAGTCCCTCATTCCCCACATGCTTCTCCCACCCCAGGAAGCATTCTCCTTCTCTTCTCAACAGTCCTTGGGCTACCCGACTTCCCTTTTAGGGCTTCAACAACATGACGGGCATGAAGTCTTAGAGCCCTCTAACTGTAGTTTAGCACCTTCGGGAATCAATTCCCAACAATTCGCTCACCTAGAGAGAAATTTATCACGGGACTGACAACATCCCTCTTCAATATCCCATGGTCCTAACAAATCTCCTCTTCAGTCCAACTCCCAAGCTAATTAGGTATGGCTACAGATACATGTATAGTTATGGATACAGGTACAGGAAGGTACAAAGAACAGTTGAATGAGTGAGTGAATGATCATGGAATGATAAATGGGAAAATGAACTAAGTTCAAACTATATGTATGCATGTTCCAAACTTGACACTTGTCATGTTGGGAGATACTTTGGCCCACTTGTCCCCATCCTTATAACTTAGGATAAAATAATTATCCATACTTTATACTTTAAGGAATATTAATAGAATATTCCTTTTTGGCTTAATCTCCCTAGCTTAGACCCTTATCCTTAACTTTTATCCTCCCCTTTCCCTAACTAGTGGAGTTTAGTCCCCCATACTCTTTTATCATGGTAGTGGTCGGTCTACACGTAGTGATGTATTATATTAATGGTGAGACTTATACAAAAATAGGCTCACTGAAATTTAACATCTAGGCTCTTTGGCCTAAGTCAAAACATAAGCCTCCTAGCATATAATAAATGACTCACCAACCTATAAAACACAATGTATACACAAAGGCTCCCTAGCCTAAAAATCGCACACACTTATGTTTGTTGCATGCGATATCCTGGAATATGCACACTTCATCATTTTAGTGCGCAATACATGTGCACACTATACCATGGAAGGTGTATACAAAATATGATATCAAACAACTCACCAACTTAAATACATTAACATTTACATTTACAATTGGTTCGACCTAGGGGTATTACATATATGACTCTGGTTGGGTCTATGCCTTTCTCTTTGTTTGGTGTGTTTGAAAATAACGCTTTCTCATTGTCCATGTTTTCCTTAGGGGTCACCCCTTCTTCAATCAACCCAATCCTATGCAAGTATATTTCCTTCACAGGGAGTGATGATAGGATCCTTCTCCTCTCAAGGTATTGGAAATACTTGGTAGGGTTCTATACCTTTGCAAGGGATGTCGATCGAGAGAAACCCTTCCCACACTGAGTGGAACCCTGTGCAAGGTTCAATGCCTATTCTAGGAGGATAGACTGGGGGAAACCCCAACCAAGGTTTTTGGAATACCATGCAGGGAGAAATCCCTACCTAAGGTATGTCATCGAATTATTTGAATCTGTCCATAATGAAAACTAGCACGAAAACCCCTTACACTAGCCAAGGAAACCATGTTTTTTACCAGAACCCTGGTCAACATGAAACCTTTTTCGGGAAACCTGGTGCCAACCAAAATCTAGGTTCCTCTTTTCCTTTAAATGAAAAACAACTTGAGTTACCTTTTCTAGAAACACTTCACTTGCCAGAATTGTCAAGGTTGTTGAATGATCTTATTTTTCATGATCCACATTTTCCTGCTAGGACAACTAAGTTTCCCTCAGACATACCAAAATTTGAAGGAAATCTTGGCAAAGATCTAGGTGATCATGTTACAACATTTCACTTGTGGTGCTCCTCGAACTCATTAGATGATGACTCTATCAAGTTGTGATTGTTTCAACACACTCTCATAGGGGGTGCTGTGAATTGGTATATTGAGTCTGATGGATAAAAATACTCTTACTTTAACAATCCAATAAGGATTTTCTTAAAATACTTCTAGTTACTAGTGAGATACGATGTCAAAACTGATTTGTTTCCCAATTTCAGGAAAAATAAGGCCTTCCATATCTCCAATAATATTAGAGAATGGAATCACCACAAGAGATTGATTAAAGTGAAGGTCCCTCTTGCATTTCTACTCGAGTAGTTCCTCAAGTATTTTGTACCTTGTATTTCCAAAGACGTCGTGACTTTTGGAGTATTTTCTAAGGAAGAGGCTATAATGAGGGTGAAACATTTGGAATTGATTTATCCTCAATCCAACATGTTGTACGATATTCTTCTAGATACACCATGATCAACCTTTGACCAAACCAAACCAGAGTCTGGGGCTCATGCTGATGGTATTGTAGGCTCAACAAAAATAAATCCCACAGATCAATTGTCCAACCAATTGCAACAATTATCTCTACAATAGATCGTGGCTATCTAGACTCCTAGTACGACTACCCCCTGCAACCTAAATGTTAGAAGTACATAGTGTGCAGATGACAAACCCCAAAGGTAACCAAAAACCCAAGGGAAAAAGAAAGGCCAAGGGAAAGAATGGTAAGGGGGGTAATGATAAAAAGGCTTATAGCAATGATGGTGAGGGTAAAAACAAGAAGAATAAGGTTAAGTTTCCATGTAAGATTTTCACGAACAATCACCTAACTCATCAGTTCCCTCATATGGAGGAATCTCAAAATCTGTTGGCACAGTGGTAGCTTGTTGTGTTAACCAACCCCTTCCCTTAGGGGTAGAACTTGTCACATGCTTCTTCATCTACCAATGTGCTTGGGGGAAATCAGGGTGCCCCCACACTTAATGCTAACACCAGAGCCATAAACATGTACATACTGAGATCGATTACTCATATTCAAACCAGGGCTCATGATTACGAAATGCCTGGATCTGCTGAGAAGGGAAAAGAAGCTTCCAACCCATTTCCTCCTATTCACATTAAGAAAAAAATGACAGAAACTATGAATCACATCCCCAAAGGTGCATTTAAGAAATATTCTCATAATCCAAATGCAAGGGCTTCCCAGAACTACTCTGTCATTGAGGATCTAGCAGAAACCCCTTGTGTAATGTCTACCTTGGATGTACTCCAGTGTTTCCCTTTGCAAAGAAAAGCGTTATCATCCACCTTAGGTGTTGCTAAACCAACTAACTCAGGATCCATTATCTTTGACACTTTCAACATTAAACCTCATTTTCCTTACCACATCACCTTCTAGATAGTAGTGGTTTATGCCATGAAATTGTTGACTTGGAATATTTTTTGCATAGTGGTAGATGAGGGTGCATCAACTTGTGTTATGTCATTGGCATGTTGGAAGGATATTGGTCCACCCGAGTTGTCTCCATATCCTACGTTGTTGACTGCATTTGACGAACTTTGTTTTAGACCACGTGGAATAATCCCCTCTTTCCCCGTGCAATTGGAGGGAAAAACTGTGTGTATCGAGGTTGAAGTAGTCAATGTGCCTCTCAACTACAACCTTTTGTTTGGATGAAGCTAGACTTACAAATTGACAATTGTTGTATCCTCCATTTTTCATGTAATATGCTTTCCTCACAAAGGCATGATAATAATCATTGATTATTTGTCTTTCTCTCATCCCGACCCTTCATTGGGGGAATCCATGGTCCCTATGATTGATAATCCGCAACAAGGTACTGACAATATGGGTGTTGGACTTATCCCATCATTGATGGGAAATTTGGACTTTCCACTGCCTCCAAATGATGTCAAGATGATTTTAGTTATCCCTATTCATCCCAAGGCTGCAATTCTTCAAGTAGATTTGTTTCAAATGAGTTATTTCGATGATCCATTGACTTTACCTTCCCCGTTGTCTTCGATGGAAGGGGTAGGGAATCCTCACATGGAGATGCCCCTATCAGTAGTAGAGTTTGTGTACAACATTGTTCAACAAACCTCAACCAACTATAATCCAACTCCCCCTCAAGAGCTAGATCCTGTTATAGAGCTTATTTGGGCTCAATATTCTGTTAGTTCTCATTATCCTTTTGACTTGGTATTGCCCTCTAATAAGGCATAATCCCCTCCTTCCCCATGCAGTTAGAGGGAGAAACTATGTGTTGAGGTTGAAGTAGTTGATGTGCCTCTTGAATACAACCTTGTGTTGGGATGAAGTTGGACTTATGGAATGACAATAGTTGTATCCTCCATTTTTTCTGTATTATGATATCCTCATGAAGGTAGGATAACAATCATTGATCAATTGTCTTTCTCTCATCCTGACCCTTCATCAGGGGCATCCATGGTCCCGATGTTTGATAATCCATAACAAGGTACTGCCAATATAGGTGTTATACTAATACCATCATTGATGGGAACTTTTGACTTTCCACCACCTACAAATGATGTCAAGATGATTTCAACTATCTCTGTTCATCCTAAGGATGCAATTATCCAAGTAGCTTTGTTTCGAATGAGTTATTTTGATGATCCATGGAATTTACCTTCCCTGTCGGCTTCAATGGAAGGGATAGATCATCCTCACATGCAATGCCCCTATCTGCAGTAGAGGTTGTGTATAACATTGTTCAACAAACCTTAACCAACTCTGATCCAACTCCCCCTCAAGAGATAGATCATGTTCTAGAGCCTATTTGGGCTCAAGATTCTCTTAATTCTCACGATCCTTTGGACTTGGTATTTCCCTCCGACAAGGAAATTTTAGAGACAATGATTTTTCCGGACAGGCCTTGGGATGATCTCCATCATAGATATTAATTTTTACCCAGGCTTAGGAGAGTGGAAGAAGGGGAGTTTACTATGAATGTTTTTCTAGAGTTTATACTTAAGGATTGAAAGTATAAAGTCTAGGCATCCAAAAATAAAGAGGATATATGATATAAAGGAATGAAAAACAACTCTTTAGGGGAAAATGATCTAAGGTTGATTTCTAAGTTGTCTTTGTATAGCTTCCAATTGCTTCTGGACACTTATGTCCTACTCAATGGCTGCCCATGAACATTCAAGTTCAACCTGGGTGGTAGCAGTTTTTAAGATGGTGTTAAAAAGAGTTAAAGCGATACTGGTCTGATTTGTGAGATTGGGTTCGATATTGGGCTGCCTTGTAACAGGTAAAGTCATAGAGGAAAAGAGTTTTAAAGATTTTTTGTTTTTTAGGTTGTTGTTTCTATTTTATATTATATGAGAAAGTTCCCAGACATATGAATTAATCGTATAACAAATTCAAAGGTCATTTCCCCTATCTAAGTTAAATTGAAAATCATGCATGAAATGAAAGAAAACATAAAGTTGTGGAATAATGTGAGGCATCAACCAAGGAAGAATCTCACTTTGTGACAGAAGAAGAAAATAGACAATAAAAGCTTTAATGAAGCACAAGATATAGAAATCTAAGTAGTTCACAGGTCTTGTACCTGCTGATAGCCGATACAGAGGAAAAGTTGTAAACATTTATATGACTAAAATAATCAATCACCATAGTAGATGTTGTACTAAATTGCAGCTAAGCATTCATCAAAGATATATAATAAATGATGTTAAATATGAAATAATAGAGGAACACATAACTCAAACTTGACGGGATCTGGAGTCTTCAATTTGCATTTGTATTAATTCTGGCAAATGAAAAATTTCTCTGCTACAATCAGCCAAGGAAAAATCCCCCCCTTGGTTCTATCTTTCAAAATTGTATTTATATAAAGAAAATCATCAACCCTAGATGGTTGGTATTCTCCGAAATATCCTAGGTGCTAACGATTACAGAATACAAAATTTGAACCGTTTTCCTCGGTTACCTTTTGCTTTTCTACCAATTGGACAAAAATGGGCATAAATGCGTTACTTCATCATTTCTTTGAAGCACTTCCTTCGCTCAGTCCAAAACACTCGACGCACCTATCTAGAAACTGCACCAAAATTATGGAAAGTTTTGTCGTGTCCTTTGCTTCAAACGCATACAACTTCCTCTGAATTTTGGGCGGCCTACCTTCAATCTTTCCCTTTTCAAACTTTGTAGACTATAACTGTAGATTTGGATTTATTAGCCAGTTATCCATTTGGGTGATGTCGAGTTGCTTCAATTTTGAAATCTCGAGCTGGGTTTCATTCCAACTCTCCTTAATATGAAGTTTATGCCTTATAACATTGATCTGTCCTAATAGCCTAGGACAATCACCTTTACCAATGCCCAGTGTTTTTGTATCTAGCTGATCAAACACTTCTTCACATTCTTCCTTAACTTCTTTTTCCATTTTCCTTCTTTTGGCTATATTGGTCTCCCATGTTTTTAATATGATGTCTTCCCTAATCTGTTCTTCTACAACTAGCTTTGGGATTACTGGTATTTCTTCTCTAGCCGAAAATGCTACTACCTTTTGAAAAGAAACACGAGCTGCTGTAGCCTCTTTCTCCTTGACAACATTGTTATCCAGTGAGTGGCTTATTTCCAGGAATTAGTTTTGAATGATTTATATTTTAGAAAGCATGTTTTTTTGTTCTTCTTATAGTTTCTCATACACTGCTAGTGCTTGGGATTGAAATGTTGTTATATTCACAACTTGTCCTTCAATGGAATTCAACTCATCCTATAGCTGTCTCACTAACTCTTCCTGTCGAATAACCTATACTTGACTCATTTTCATCTTCTTGTTTGCTTCATCTAAACCAAACTTCAACAATTTCATTTCCTGTTTGTCAGCAGTTCTGGCGTGTTCAAATCTTCGATTTACCTCCTCTTGAATATTATTTTCTATGTGCCTTATTTGGTCTTGCAACTGAGCTATCATTTGATTTTTCTTCTTCAAACTTTTTTTTAGAGAGTCAACTGAGAATAAATTGGCTATTGCCAAATCTCCCATGAGCCTGCTACTTCTGTGGTGAAATCCTCCTCTTCTAGGTTCTGCCCATCTACAAGCACTCTGTTTTTTTTCACCATTATGCCTTCTCTCAGATGCATTTCATGTTTTACTACAACCTTCCTCTTGCTATTGAAAAAGTAGTCAGAGGAAGGTATATCTTCTCTAGAGATAGGAGTAAGGTCACTTACATATATGAATTCCAGATGGGGGGTCCCAAAAGTTGACTATAAAGGAGTTAATGATGTAATAGGGATGGGCAATTTTGAAAATTGAGTTTCTCCTGGTGTTTTATGGATATCAGCAGGAATAGTTGATGATAAAGGAGGAATCATTTGAATCGACTTTGAAGGTGTCTCGAGCCTAACTTATGTTTCCAACTTTGGGTGCTCCTTTTGTGAAGCTTTTTGTTTTTGTGAAGACGCTTCAATCTTCTTTGGATTTTCCTTTGCAGTCCCTTTATCATGAGCCTCTGATCCGAAACCTAGGAGAATACTTCCTTGAGCTGGAGGAAGGGTTGTTGATTCTCCCTGTAGTATCTTTGACAAACCACTTTGCCTGTGCTTCCGAAAATTTAGAAAATTGGTCTGTAGGTCGGGTGATAATGCCTAAACTCTGTCTAATATTTCCTCATAGGTTCTGGCTCCCTTGAACATGTCGTCACACGGAGAATCTTCATGTTCATACATTTTCATATTGAAATGAGAAAGATGTTTTCCTGCAATTTGATAAGGGTCATGTTTTCTGCATTCAATATCTACCAATTTGATGTCTTCTAGTGTTGTAGCTTCTACCTTGGAATGACCAAAGTTAAGCAGTGAACACTTCCCAATCTGTACAGGAAAAAATGGCCAGAAATTATCTAACATGCTTTCAATTCTGTGTCGATGCCACCTATTATTATTTGGTAGGCCACCTCCCTGCAAACTAGTCTGTCGGGAAGGAACTTCAGAAGTGAGTGAGGAGGAATCAAGCACCCGAAAACCCTGACATAGGAGAAACCCTCTTCAATAAACTAATATGCAATCGCCCTGAGGTTTCCCACGATTGGATTTGAAATACAAGGGGGTGCATAACCATACAAAATTTGGTGCAAAGGTATCACTATGTAGTGATAGATTTCGTAAAATAAATCTTTAACATTCTCCTCCCATGGTTTAGAGTGATAAACATGAATGGGCTTCACACAAACTAGGTTCCAGCTCCAATTCATCAAGGGGAATGGAGTCATGTAATAGATAGCATCCATAATATATCTAGACATGGAAAAGGATGCAGGTCAGCCTTTCAATTTTGCAGTTTGGTACTTTGTAATCTCCTTAGTTAGATTATCTGATACAATTTTACCCCAGTTGAAACTGTAATCCTCAGCTATTTAATGTAGAAGTGGCACCCATTCTGTAGGGAAATGGGTAGGGATTTTCCTCCTAAAAATTCGACATATAATCAAAGATATATAAACCATGTATTCATTTAACGAAGCTGTGGGATAAATTCCATGGGTATTAGCTCTAAATCTCACTGGAATTCCCCACCATTCTTTGATTATACCTAGATATTTTTGATCAAATTTTGTACACTCCTTTCTTTGAAATTCCTCTACAAATTCGACATTATAAATGTATTTAGAAGTAGGGGATAGTTTATACATTACTTGGATGTCCTCAGGTCTGAATGATTCGACGACGACCTCTTGGCTATTTAGAATGCTCCTTGTCTAAATGTCAGTTTTCTCTAAAGCCCAACTTATCATGTCATTGTATGGCATGAGTCTCAACTGTGTGGCTTTTTTATGAAGCTTAGACTCTGCTATGTCTCTGAGTTTATTTTAAGTCTTTTCATTTCCGAAATCATTGGGGAAATTCCTAATCTCATAGTCTAAGACTTCAAAAATATGTCTCCGTGATTTGACTAAATCCACAACATGTGGCATAGTGTTGAATATAACATCTCCATCTGGATTTGAGATTTCACTTGCTTCCTCACTCTTCTTAGTCTCTTTTCTGGGTGCCATGATGTTTGTGATAAAATTTAATCCTATTGCAAACAAGGAATGTGTAAGCTCTTCTGAATGTAAATCGCTACTGGTCTGAAAGTAAGGATGAAATTCAAAATAACAAACCTTTATTAACCTTTAATTTGTCTTAAATTTAGCGTACCGATACAGGCGATAAAAATTAAATGCTTTAATGGGGATGATATGGCTGGAGATACACACTTTATGTTAAAAATATCTCCATTAATCCATTATAGATACTGCCACATATTGACGATTCAAAACTGGGATTTCGAAAGGAATGTCATCTAAAATTCCCGAATAGAGAAACGTGAAAAGTTATTTAATATCATTAATCTTGTCTTAAAGTTAAGTTAATTATGTTTAGGTGCTTAATTCTTCCAGGATTTCATGTTTCGTAGTTTCAAGCATCATTTCCCCAAGAGGTATGACACAAGTAAATCTCAAATCGTGAAACTGCGATGGGATTTATTTAGGCACTAACCACTTGTTTTAACCCTTTAATTAATCACGATCAGGGGTTAGCTTTTAATTTTCATGGATTAGAGTATCGGGACTCTGATGACTCTTTATCATTAAACCTTCTTACTTATTAATAAACATAGCATTAGCTTTTAAGGATTTCGTGACTTCAAAAATTAGGGTTTTAAAGAGACTGGAGGTTGAATCTTTGATTTCCTGAATCGTGATTGAATAATGATTTGTTAAGTATGTTTAAAACTTAATTAATCATGATTAAAAAGGTAGTTCATGAAAAGTGTGTTGGGGATTTGAAATGTTGTTTAAGTTGAGATTGCCGAAAAAGAACACGTGAAAGGCTTAGAAAGCTGTTAACATTTTTAATTATTACTTTAAAATCGGTTCAATTCCTTTTAAACAATCAGTTTTTTGAGACTTCGGTACGGAGAATTTGAAGTTGCTATTAAAAATCATACTTCATGAATAGCTGAACCCCGAAACCTGAAAATCCCGAAAGACCTTTTGACTCCTTTTTGGAACTAAGGGTGGCTCAGTAACCAGAGAAAAATGGAGATTTGGATTTAGAGAAGAAAAAATAAACTTTGTTTCAACATAGGCTCCATCTAGGGATCTCGTCTCCCTACGGGACGAGAATAAAAGTAGACCACGTGCCTTTATTGGGAAAATGGAGTCATTAGCTTGTTTTTGCAAAACTTGCTCAGAAAGAGGGGGCAAAGGAAAAAGGGGGTTTCATCCTCATCTTTGAAAGATTTTAAAACCCAATCACTCTCTAATATCAATTTTAGGCCATTTGACTTCCTCTTTCCTGATACTTATTTCTGGTCTTCTTAAGATAATCCAAACAACGTTAGTAGTTTTAACAGGTTCTGTTGATCTTGCTTGCCTCGAGGTGAAGTAGTTTTAATGTTTTTAATCAGGGAGTCTTGCGCGAAATTGGGATGTATATCTAGCTTCGAAGAAAACTAATTACCAAAGTACAGTATAATTCATGTATAATAGCCTTACAAATATCTTAGACATTGCTTCACTGCTAGCAAGCCTGTTCAATACTCCAGTGAAGTTATCTGATTCCCTTTATTGAATTTCCTTTCACCACTTCAAATTGTAACTTCACATTTAAATGCTCAAATGAGGCCAATCATTTTATGAATTAACTTTCATCATCTCTTTTTCGGACTAGATGGGGGCAATCAATTTTTAAATTTCCTTTCACCATCTGTCTTGTATTTTTCTTTGATATGAAGTCTGGGAAAACAATTAGTCTCAAGCATACCAAGGGTGATATCTATGTATAATTTTGTAATAGAGGTCTGTTAACTCACTTTGATTACTCTAGACCAGTTTCCTTTTGACCTTCAAAACATCTTAGTCTGCAGAAAAAATTATGGGAGAATTTAATTTTCGGGCGCCTTCTTTTGAGAAAAACTAATCCTTTAGAACATGTTAAAATAACTAAGAGAGTTAGGATTAGCCTACACATATCTTTGTTCAATAAGAGTTTGAGGAGTCGTGAGGACTTTCCTTTCTTCTAAAGATTCATTTGTCATATTTCAGAGCTAAAGTGTAAACTCTCCTTTCTCTGTGGAAATCATGGGAAGGCATTTGGGGTCAAGGAAAAAAAATAAACCAGAGATTGGAACAGGATGACAAAGAAGGTTTCAGATTTCATAAACATAGTTGTGGTAATGCAATCCCGACTCTTGGAACCCTTTCTTTGAGGTCACTTCACCTCTTCTATTTATTTTACTTATTTTTATCTTATCCAGAGGAATCTTTTATGATCCATAAAAAATTTCGTTCTTTTGATGATACCTCGGGCGAATATGTTCATACTCATGAGACCATTGTTGCACCTAGGTGATATTCATTTGAAATTTAGACAGTTCAAAAATTCATACCTTTGCCTTACCACTTCGTTCTCATCTTAGTAAATTATTTGTTTATCACTTGTTTCGAGCGAATCAATTTCCTGATACATGACCATCCATTTTATTCCTTTTGATGTTTGGGACGTAGACTAGAATCTTGCAAGAAGACAAAATGAAAAGCGTCATGGCTTTAAGATTTATAGAACTCACGTGTTGAATATTTTATATCTCTATTTCTAGGAAATCACTAACTTGTTTTATTTGCGGTGAAAGTAAAACTCACCGAAAAACTATAATATTTGAAAACACAAACCGATATATACAATGGAATTTTGGAATTTGTTTATTGCATATAGTGCCTCAGATAATTCCCGTTGATAGGGGCATTGAGGATTTTACCATCCAATTTTTCTAGCAAAAATGAGTTCTTCCCTTCAAAATTTGTGACTTTGAATGGTCCATACCAGATATGATAAAATTTTCCGTGTTTTTCCAAGTCTTCCCTCCTAGCATACCATTTCAAAACCAAATCACCAGGGAGGAATTCCCTATCTTTAGCCTTATGATCGAACAATAATTTCATGTTTTCTTGATATTTCTGCAGCCTTTCGTCCACCTCAACCCTATTCTTCTGAACTTCAATCAATTGATTTATTCTTCTTGTGACATGGTTTGGTTCTTCTTTTTCATCTCGCCAAAGTTTCATCATGGGTAGAGATAGGTTTATGGGTAATACCATGTCAGTCTCATATGCCATTTGAAATGGAGAAGTGCCAATCGATTTCTTGGTGCCTATCTATTTTTCCCACTAGGCGTATTTCAAATACACATGCTAGTATTTTTTTATTTTCGCTTAAAACCTTCTTAATTATGGTAATTAAGCTTTTATTTGATGATTCATCTAGCCCATTGCCTTGGGGGTAGTATGTCATGGAGTGACCCAATATAATATTATATTTTTGGAAAAAGATGACCATTGCCATAGATTTAAATGCCTGAGCATTATCTGTTACTATCTTTTGGGGACATCCAAATCTAGATAATATGTTTTCCTCCAGGAAGTCTATCACCACTGAATCTATTGATTTTCTAGTCGGAATAGCTTCTACCTGTTAGTGCCAATTCTTGCAAGTGGGGTGTTTCTCCCCGAGATAAGCCCCTTGGGGTGGAAAATGCAAAGAAGTGGGGTAAAAACCCACTTATCCTAAGTTTGGGGTGCAAATGTGCGTTTTGTTAAGCGGCGGGCAAATCTGGGCGGCCAGAGTCTGTGCACCCAGATCTATGGTCAAGGTTGGATTCTGGAGCCCTAGTGGCTTAAAGTAGGTCCCCCCTTGTCACATCTCCAACTCCCTCCGCTTACCGCCTTCCACCATGTGTCTTCCACTCAGCACCATTCTGGTCCACCTTATTCCCATTTCATCGCTCACACCTGTCCTCCACTCTCCCCGATGTCATATCCATTTTCCCTTAGACCCTCTTATCTTCCAAAACCTATACCTCCATGCTCCACGCCACGTCCACCTATGTTGTGTCCTCACTCCCCAACCTGTTGCATTGCAGCCTCCTTGTCACCTTCTCATGGCACCTCGCCTCATCATCTGGTGTCACAGCCTCCGTTTCTTCGTCACCTGGTGCTTCCACCTTAACACCTCTCATCTCACCCTCACAGTGTTGACGCCATTGCCCCCATAAGACCGTCATCTACATCCTCCATATGGGTCCCCTCGCAACAGTCCATTGAAGCAAGAGAAGCCAAAGGGAGACTGCCATGTCCTGCAGGTGCAAAGTTGACCAAGCCTTGCATGATCCCAAGAAAACAGTTATTGAGGCAGTTGACGGTGGTTGAACGTCGTCTCCTTCCATAAATAGAAGGCCGAGAAAGGACAAGAGTAGAGGAAGACTATTATTCCATCCTGACAGAGATTGTGTCTGACAAACGACTGCATGGGCAGTCTGCCTAACGTCTGCATGCGCAGCCTGACAGAGAAACTCACCTACGCGAAGCATTGAACTCATGGCTTGTTCGTGCCTTCAACGCCTGAGTCAGTTCCAAGTATGTGTAGGCATTTTTTCCATTTTTGTAATCATCGATGGTTGAGCTATGCTCCTGACTGTAAAGTTTCTGAGGAAGCTCTGGTTATGTATTTTGATTTGAGATCGTCAGATTAATGGAAGTCAATTTCTCTTTTCTTTTATTTTGTCTGTCAAGCTATTTAAAACACTCAGAACTGGAAGATCCAGTCGAGGGTCGCGATATTGTAGGATGATGTATGGTTGGTCACTGCAATCTTTGCACTAGTCTTAAGCAGTCTCCCACATTGTATTTTTCCTCTTGTACTGAATGATTCGATTGGAGGATCCAGTCGGATGGTTGTGGCTGCATAACATGATGGAGATCTGATCAGTGTGAAGCTTTGACTGTGTCATTTAGGCACATTTCAGTGTCTTCTTTTTTCTTCTCCAAGTTGCTAGAAGGCCTGACGCCCAGAGCATTCTCCCCCCTTTTCTCCCAATTCTTCCCTCTACTCTCACTTTAACTCAAATTCCTGACTGAAGTTGGTTGTGGCCCTCACTTCCCTGTGCATTTTTGGCCTATTTTTCTGAGTTAAACAATGTGGTTCTGAGTTTACTCCCATATGATCACCCATTTAAACAAATCATGACATAAAACTGATGGGCATCGAGCTCTGCTCCTGCTGCAATCCAGGAGTGGCTTCCGACACCAACATATCTGGCATCGTCATCAGGGACGAAGTTGAATATTTTCCTTGGGTAGAACGACATAGAGCCTCTGATTCTAAATGTGCATTAGGCATCAGAGCTCTGAATATTGCTATTGTGCACCTAACAACTCCACTGTGGTGACTCCAGTGTTTCCACTTCACTGTTTCAGTTATGGCTACTTTTAGCACACCTGAAAGCTCACCCAGAAGAGATTTTTTGAGAAGGTTTCAGCCGCTGCTTTCTCCACTTGAGAAGTTTCCTGGGAAGACACAACATTAATACCTAGCCTTTGATGGTGAACAAAGACCAGTCACATTCGAAGATGCACATCTTTCACCTGGCGACTCCATGATTTGAGGATTGATTGGCGACTCCATTGGTTCGATATGGAGAAAATCCTTGCTCGGAGGTTTTCTCCATTTAATTTTTCTTCTATTCCTGGTTTTCATAATGTTGTCCCTTCTTCGAATGAATGGAGCGATTATTTGCCCATATTTAGAGAGCGTAAGGAGGACAACCCTACTCAACCTAACCATGAGTTTCATGAACTCATGCATCAATGGGAGATACATCATGAGAATGTATTATTGAAAATGTTCATGTTCTTGTTAGCAGAGGATTCTCATGAATGGTATCATTCTTTACCCCCTGCTATCATTTCTTCACTCAGTGAATTTCATGTAGCTTATAATAGGCATTGTCAAAAGTTTTATTCCTTTGAGTTTATCTGTCATAACTGCTGTGAGGAATGTGAGCACAGTGAGCAAGATACGGCTGTGTTTCTTGAAGGTTGTGAGGATGAGAGAAGATACAAGGATGAGGACCTTGGGGAGGAGGAAGATGCTTTGGGTGAAGCTTGGGAGCTGATAAAATCCCTCTCTGCCAAATTGGATAGGTGGGAAGTTGAACGATATGGGGAGGATTTTTCATCCTTTGAAGAAGATGCTCTTGGTATCTCTACCATGGATGATGATGAAGATCCCAGGGAGGAAGAAGATGATCTGAGTAAGCTGACGGAGTAGGTGAAATCTCTCTCTGCCCGACTAGACAGGTTGGAATCTAAAGACAACGTAGAGGATTTTCCAGTCCTTGAGGTAGATGTTCTTGGTGACTCTTTTGAAGAGGATATTGAAGATTTCATAGCCATAGAGACATTAGTTTTTTCCCTTGATGAGCCTATTGTCTCAGATTTAGAGGAAGAGGCCATTGCGGAAGAGGATTGTTCTCTTTTCCTTCACAAGATTTCCCATGATGTATTTACATTTGGGATTGAAAAGGAGGATCGATAGATCGTTCCTTTTTTGCAAGATGGGGGAGTTCTGTTCTCACCTATCTTTGATGATTATTTAGGAGAGGAGAAGCAGAGCCCCAATTCACAATTTGCTGACCATAGAAGAAGCCCGCCTGTATATGACAACTACAAATCAGATTCTAAGCTAGATATGCAGGATTTCCAAGAGCAGACTATGGAGCCTTATCCTTTGTTCGTTAACGAAAATTATTATGAGAAAATCAACCATCCTGAGAAGTATTTGGAAGAGCAGATCTTTCCCACAGGTCCTATTTATGACGATTATAAATCTGACTCCGGGGAGAGACAAGGAGAAGAACCAGAAGAGCAGTTGAGGGCAAATTTTATCTTCTATCCAGAGCCAGTTAGCGAGCAACCACTGCCTGAGATCAGTAAGCCTACGTTAGTTGTCCACCCACCTGTGCTTACCAGAGATATTCAGCCACACGTGAACAACTGTATAGCAGAGGAGGCTTCCCGTCACCCATTTTCTAGAGTTTGCCACTGGTCCTATGAGCCTTTGGAGGAATACATGGAGTTTTATTTCCTTCACAACTTGGATCTACCTTATTTCATGTCGACTTCAGCCTGTGAGGAGGAGTTGAAGAGTGTAGTTGTTTTGCTGTCACGGCTATGCCATCCGCTAGTGATCACTGACAAATTGAAGGAACTTCCATTCAGGAAGTTACTTGATTGGCTATGGTGGAAATTTGCTTTTACCTAGCCCCATGTAAAGGATTTTATTAGTTTAGGAATGTACATAAATAAGCTCATTTGATAATGTATGTTTATTTTGTTTTTCTTTTACTTTTCAGTCTGTATTTTTAGCAGGGTGTTTTGAGCTTGACTCCATATCCCAACAAAAGGAAACTGGAATTGCAAAATGAGTCCTTAAAGCATCACAGGGATGAATCTAACCCCCATGGATCCTAATGTTAGCACCAATTCTTGCAAGTGGGGAGATTCTCCACGAGATAAGCCCCTTTGGGTGGAAAATGAAAAGAAGTGGGGTAAAAACCCACTTATCCTAAGTTTGGGGTGAAAATGCGCGTTTCATTAAGCGACGAGAAAATCTGGGCAGCCAGAATCTACGTGCCCAGATCTATGGTAAAGGTTGGATTCTGGACCCCCCTCTCCATTATACCTTTAAAGTGCATGGGGGGCGGTCCATAATTTGATGCACATCTCTCAACGACCTGGATTGGGGAGCCCAGATCTACGGTCAAGGTTGGATTCTAGACCCCCCTTGCCTTTCTACCTTTAATAGGGGGGGAGGGGTCCAGAATTGGTATCTTAAAGTGGTTCCCCCCTTGTCACATCTCCGACTCCCTCTACTTACCACCTTTCACCATGTGTCTTCCACTCAACGCCATTCTGGACCACCTTATTCCCATTTCCTCGCTCACACCTGTCCTCCACTCTCCCCGGTGTCATATCCCTTTTCCCTTAGACCCTCTTATCTTCCAACACCTGTACCTCTATGCTCCATGCCACTTCCACCTGTGTCGTGTCCTCACTCTCCAACCTGTCGCATTGTGGCCTCCTTGTCACCTTCTCGTGGAACATTGCCTCATTATCTGGTGTCATAGCCTCTATTTCTTCGTCTCCTTGTGATTCCACCTCATCACCTCTCGTCTCACCCTCATAGTGTTGATGCCATCACCCCCCCCAGACCCTCATGTGCATCTGCCATATGGGTCCACTTGCAACAGTCCAATGAAGCAGCAGAATCCAAAGGGAGACTACCACGTCTTGCAGGTGCAAATTTGACCAAGTCTTGCCTGATCCTGAGAAAGAAGTTATTGAGGTAGTTGACAGTGGTTGAACGTCGTCTCCTTCCATAAATAGAAGGTCGGGAAAGGACAAGCATAGAGGCAGACTATCAGTCCATCCTGATAGAGATTGCATCTGACAAACGATTACATGGGCAGTCTACCCAACGTCTGCATGCACATCTTGACAGACAAACTTACCTACGTGAAGTATTGAACTCATGACGTGATCGTGCCTTCAACGCCTGAGTTAGTTCCAAGTATATGTAGGCATTTTTTCCATTTTTGTAATCATCGATGGTTGAGCTATGCTCCCGACTGTAAAGTTTCTGAGGAAGCTCTGGTTATGTATTTTGATTTCAGACTGTCAGATTAATGGAAGTCAGTTTCTATTTTCTTTTATTTTGTCTGTCAAGCTATTTAAAACACTTGAAACTGGAAGATCCAGTCAAGGGTCACGATATTGTAGGATGATGTATGGTTGGTCACTGCAATCTTTGCACCAGTCTTAATCAGTCTCCCACATTTTCTTTTTCCTCTTGTACTAAATGATTCGATTGGAGGATCTAGTCGGATGGTTGTGGCTGCATAGCATGATGGAGATCTGATCAGTGTGCAACTGCGACTATGTCATTTAGGCACATTTCAGTGTCTTGTTTTTCTTCCCCGAGTTGTTGGAAGGCTTGATGCCCAGAGCATTCTCCTCCCTCTTCTCCCAAGTCTTCCCTCTACTCTCACTTTAACTCAAATTCTTAACTGAAGTTGGTTATGGCCCTCACTTCCCTGTGCATTTCTGGCCTAGTTTTTTCTGAGTTAAACGATGTGGTTTTGATTTTACTCCTATTCGATCACCCCTTTAAACAAATCGTGATATAAAACTGATAAGCGTCGGGCTCTGCTCCTCTTGCAATCTAGGAGTGACTTCCGACACCAACACTACCCATTTGGTGAAATAATCTGTAGCGGTCAGGATCCATTTATGTTGTGCACTGTAATGTGGATTAATTTCGCCTATAAAATCCAATCCCCATTGTTGGAACTAAGTTTCCATTTTAACCGAGACAAGAGGTAGTGATGGAAGTTTCTTCTTGCCTGCAAATAACTGGCAGGAATTAAAGGCTCTGACTTTAGTATTCACATTTGTGAATAATTTAGGCCAATAATATCATGCTCTTAGGATTTTATAAGCTGTTTCTCTCCACGCATGATGTCCTCTACACACTCCATTGTGGAATTCATTTATGACCTTTTCGGTATCCAATTCTACTAGACAAACCAATAGAAACCCTAGAGGGTCTTTCCAATACAATTGGCTCTCTAAAATATAGTACTTCACCACATGCAATTTCAATGTTCTAGCCTTAGATGGAGTCATATCACTTGGGCATTTCAAAGTCAGAAGATAAGATACTAAATCTTTGTACCACACCAAAGTTGTAAAATTTTCTTTTATACTAGTTGTAGCTATTCAGTCATCAAGTTCGTCCATATCCATACATCCTTCATACTCTTGTAGATTATTTATACCAAGCGCTCTGAAATTTGATTCGGCTAGTAGCTTAACCAAACCTTGTCCCTTTACGAGCTTTGTCGGTTTCACCTCTAAATTGAATTATTGAATCTTAGCAAGCCATCGGCCCCTCTTCCCATTGCTATCAGGTTGAACCAATATGTCTTTAACGAAACTAGTGGGTACATATGAAATTATGTTGGAGTGTAACATGTAGGTTCTGAAAGCCTTTAGAGACTTCACCATAACATATGCCTGCTTTTCCATTATGTCATATTTCAATTATCCGTCTCTGAGGCTTTTATTGAAGAATGCTATTGGTTTCTCGAAACCTTCTTCATTCTTTTGTAGGAGTATTGCTACGATTGCGTGTTTAGATGCAAACGAGAAGATACAAAATTCCTTGAGATAATCAGGGCTTGCTAGTACAGGTGCTTCACCTATAATTTTCTTGATGTGTGCAAACAATGCTTTATCTTTGGTCATCCATTTAACTTCGTTCTATTTCTTAAACATATATGTGATCAATTTCACAATTTCAGCATTCGGGATAAATCTTCTCAAAAAAATTATTTTTCCTAAAAATGACTGAGTTTCTTTTACATTTCTAGGAATATTTATAGTGTCTATAGCTTCGACCCTTTTAGGATCAATTTTAATTCTGTCCCGAGACACAATATGGCCCAAGCGTTTACCTTCTTGCATTGCAAAGTGAGAGTTATTGGTATTTAAATACAAACCAAATTTGCAACATTTCTCGAATGTTTTCTTGAGATGTATTAAATGATCTTCACCAAATTTAGAAAAAATGACTAGATCGTCAAGATAAATAACCACGAATTTATCTCTTTCATTGATGAAGGTGATATCCATAGCCTACTGGAAGGTAGCACCTGCATTCATTAAACTAAATGACATTTTGTCATACATGAATGTACCCCAAGGGGTGGTGAAGGTTGTTTTTTCTTTATCGTCTTGGTTGACAACAATCTAATTGTAGCCAGAAAAACTGTTGATCATGGACATCCTATTTTCTCCGACTACGTTTTCTAAAACATGGTCCATTTTGGATAGCGGATAATTGTCTTTAAGAGATGATTTATTTAAATTTCTAAAATCTACACAGTCTGATTTCTCCTCTCTTCTTCCTGACCAGGACCAGGATGGATACCCACTCAGAGTATGTGAATGGTACAATTATTTTGGCATCTAGGAGTTTTTTTACTTCTCTTTCGACCACAGGAAATAATATGGGGTTAATTTGTCTGAGATTTTGCCTGAAAGGTTTAACCCCAGGCTTTAAAGGAATCTTGTGTTCGATCACAGTGGTGTCATAGGTTCTCATCTCATCATAGGTGTTGTTCCAGAGTCTGTACTTAAGGCTTAGAAGTACAGTGTCTAGGCATCCGAAAGTGAGTAAGGGGTAGAGAAGGAAGAAACGTCAACCTTTGGTAAGGGAAACTAGGGATGATTTTTGAGTTGGGGTTGTCTAGCTTCAAACTGTTCCTGGATGTTTATATCCCTTTCAATCGCTTCCGATGAACGTTCGAGTTCAACCCGGGTAGTGGCTGTTTTAAGAATAGTATCAAAAAATTTAAGGCAATATATGTTTGATTTAATAGTCCGGGTTCGATATTAGGTTGTCTTGTTACAGGGATAGTCATAGAGGAACAAAATGATAAGAAAATCTCGGGGAAAATTTAAGCGCTGTCTCAATTCGGTCGTATAAAGGAGAGTTTACAGTTCCAGGAGTGCAAATAGGGTGCAAACCAAAGGCCCTTTCCCGTAACTGAGTTATATTTTAATAAATATGTATGAGGTGGGAGAAAACATTAAGCTGTCTATCATGTAAGGCTCCTATCAAGGGAGAATCTCACTTATAAACAAAAGAAGAAAAGGGTAAAGAAATAACCCGATGAAGCATAAAATATATGTAGAATTATAAAGTGTTGACTGGTCTTACACCTGCTGATAGCTAGTACAGAGGAAAAACAGTAAACAATATAGAAAACTATAGTAGAGGTTGTACTAAATTATAGCAAAGCATTCGTCAGATACAAATATGAAATGAAATGAAATATGAGATACAAGGAAACAAACTCATAACACAGTCGTGACGGAATTGAGAATCTTCGGATTTGCTTTATATTAACTCTCAAGATAGAAAACCTCTATTACAATCAACACAAAAAGGTCCAGCCTCTGTGATTTCTTTCTATGGTATATTTATACAGTTTTACATAAGATGGAATCTCAATAGTTACAAGATTTTCAGTTACGATAAGAAGGAGAACAATCGTTCCATTTCTTCATCTCTATCTTTATTTGGTACCAGAAGCTTGTCCTCTTGCATGCTCGGTACAAGTGACACATATTTCCACCAATCGAGATATCAACCTTGACGGTTCCGATTGACAGTTGGCCTCAAAAGAGTAACAATCTCGAGCTAATTGCGGTAACCTTTCTTCCATCTGTCGGTCTATGATGTTAATAGCGCATAATTGCACACTTGGTTTAATCATACATTTATCTATTTGAACTATGTCTGCCATAGTTACTTGTGATATTTCGGCCGAATCTCTTTCTTCTTTTTCGTTTATATCAAGAGATATTTTCTCTATATTCATTTAACTCAATGTCTCAACATTGCCTTCACTATCAATACCTAACAGATTACCATCTATAGAACCAAAAACCTCTTCAAAGGATTTCATTACCCTCTTGGCTTGCAGTTTACCTTCTGATATACTATGCTCCCATTCTTTCAATAAAATATTTCCTCTGGTTTTCTCCGAAATGGAAAACCTGGGAGTACTTCCCGATTCCCTGTTGTTTGTAGCTATTACAACCTCTTGAAAAGTGACCTGAGCTGCTCTAGCTTCTCTTTCTCTGACAGATAAATTTTCCAATACTTGATCAACGATTAAGAAGTTGTCCCGAATTACCTCTACCATGGTGAGTAAACTTCATTGGGCTGTAGAAACTTTGCTCTGAATCTCCATCACCTGGGACTGGAACATCCCGATATTTATAACTTTACTTTCTGCGATTTCCATTCTAGCCTGTAGCTGCTCAATCAAGTCTTTTTGTTGGCCCGCTTGTATTTGACCGTTCTGAACCACCAGCTCTTCTTGTTCAAGCTTAGTTTTGAGTAGCTCTATCTCCCTTTTATCGGTTACCCTTGATTGTTCTATTCCTGCACTCGCCTAGTCCTTGGCAGCCTCCTCTATTGTGGCTAGTCTAGCTTCTAAGGTTTTGATGAGGTGATTTTTTCACTTCAGCTGATTTTTCAAAACCCCGACTGAAAATTGGTTTGCTGTAGCATATGCCCCTAATGTACAGGCTATTTCTGTAGCAAACTCTTCTTTCTTCTTGTCTTTCCCATCGGTCAACACTTTGTACTTCTTGGCTGTTGATCCCCCTTCCTGATAGAATTCTCTTTTTACCGCAACCTTTCTCTTCTTATCGAAAAATAACTCATTTGGAGGGAGCTCTTCCATCCTTATAGGTCTCAATTCTTCATTTAAAATCCACCCTGCATCTATGTTTCCCTGAGTTGATTGTAAGGGAGTAATGGATGTGATGGGATCTCTGATTTGCTTAACTAGCTATCCTGGAGTAGTAACTGGAGTCTGCTTTTTCGGCGGCTCAGGTGTCTTTATCTCTGTTTTCGGACTCCTAGTTTGCTCTTCCTCGTCCTAGTGTTTTTCTTGGTTGGGTGTCGCATCTTTGGAGCCTTATAATTCTTTTTGTTTCACCTCTATTGTACTTGGATTCTCACCCTGTAATACTGCGGGAAGACAACTGCGTCGATGTTCTTGGAATTTCAGAACATCGGCCCTCTCTTCGGGTGCTAGGGCTTATATCTGAGCCAAAATCTCGGCATAAGATATTGCACCTCGGAAAATGTCATCCGAGGGTGAATTCTCGTGTTCAAACCTTTTGAGTCTACAACTAGCCAAGTGATTACTTACGACCCTTTGCGGATCGTGCTTCTTGAATTCAATATGAACCAATTTTAGGTCTTCTAGGGCTTCTACCTCAACTTTAGCATGCCTGAAATCTAACAAACAATATGAATTTAAATGAACATGAAAAGGTGGACATACCTTCTTTGAATATCCCTTAAGCTCCTTGCTTATGCCACCGATTACGATTTGCTTAGCAAGCTCACGACAAGCCAGCTTGTCGGGTATGAATAATGGTAATGCATGTGGGGGAACAGAAGCCCCAAAAACTTTGAGATATGAGAATTCTGCTTCTACATACCAGTCGGCTATATTTCTCAGATTCATCACTATACTGTCCGAGATCCTGGGTGGCGGGTGGTCGAAAATAGTGACATGCAGCGGTACCATTACCCAGTTAAAGATTTCATACACAAAATCTACCTCTTTTTTTTCCCATAGTTTTGAATGGTAGATGTGGATGGTCTCGGCCTCTGATGGAGTCCAACTCCAGCTCATTAAGGGAAAGGGCATTAGAAAACACACAGTGTCCATAATGTATGTAGACATAAAAAATGAAGCAATCTTTCCGCTCTCCCTCTGCGCCCGATACTCTGTAACTCGACTGGTCAAGGTATCAGACAACATTTTAGCCCAGTTGAAGGAACAGCCTTCGGTGACTGAATGTATTAGAGGCACCCACTGAAGAAATAAATGTGTGGTGTCCTCTCTCCCGTATAATCTATAGGTCATCATAGCTACATATTTGAACTGTGGTTCCAAGGAAGCTATTGATTATATACCATTACAATCTGCCCTGAACTTCATAGGGTGTGAAACCCAATCTCTGATTAAACTGGACATAGTATTTTCATATTGCACACATTCCTTCTATTTGAATTTCTCCAAGAATTCAACATCGTATGTAATATCCGACACGGTAGGAAACTTGTACATAGCCTGCAGTTGTTCGGGTCTGAAAGTCCCAATAGTGACTTTTTGTTCATTGATTATGGTTCTGGTTGGTATGTCCACATGGTCTAATGCCCACCGGACCATATCATAGTAAGGAAGTAGTCGTGGCCTGGCCGCTAATTTATGCATTCCAGATTGGACAATGATCTTATATTTGGTGGTTAGGTCATCTTTTTCATTGTCACTAGAATCATCAGAATAATCTACCAATTCAGACTATAGAACATCAGAAACAAATGACCAGGTCTTGACAGAGTCGACACTTCGAGATGAAGTATCAGCGACGTTGTCTGAACCTTGTCCCGAAACCTCAACGTTGGCTTTAGACGCTTTTCATGGGGCCATGGCGGGGGATCCTGCTTTAGCTCTTCTACGATAAAAATATGTATACATGCAGAAATTAGTTCGCTGAGAAAAGTTTGATCTGCATAATATAGAAATTAATTTGCAATAACAAATAACAACTCTATATATTCAACCATTTAAAACTCGGTACTTTTCAAGAACAAAATGGTCAAATCATGCTTAAATATAAATTTAGCAATAAAAACACAATCCTTACTTGTCTAGTTGCCTTGTTTCTAATTAATGCCATAAATTTTGGCAGTTCGAAATGTCAGTTGGCACAAGGAAAAATTAAGACTACCTCATAGATTGTGCATGCATCAAATCACGAGAAATACTGGCTTAGCTCAATTAATCAGGTTTTATCGACGTTAATTAATATTTCGGTACTCGCTACATCGGGAGATTTCACTTTAATCCTTTGAACCTCTAAGACCCGATACTGCAATGATTATCTTTGGTTAATAAAAAGTGTAATTATGATTAGGCGCTTAATTAATTACATGATTATTTATATCTCAACTTCATGACTCGGAGCTTTGAAGGGATAGCTTTTGGGAAGTTTGTATGCTGAGTTGTGAAATCGTGAGATTGCGACTTCACGACTCAAATCTTCAAAGGTATAGCTTCCAGGAAGTTCGTATGCCAAGTTGCGAAATCGTGAGATCACGATGATATGTTTTAATTAAAATGGGGGATAAAATCGGATTAATTGTTTAATTAATTATGTTTCTATCTTTATCATGACTTTGTGACTCGAGGCTTTGACAGTGTAGCTTTTAAAGGAAAATACGCCGAGTTGTGAATTTCTCATAGAGTTTAACTGCGGCTAAGACTTTTACCTTTAACATTAACATGGGTTACTAAAACAAGAATTTCGTGGTTTCGGCTATGGGGGTTACGACAATAAGACTTTTGGAGTTAGTAAACGTCGATACGCGAAACCCCGATGATGCTTAACCATAATTTAGAAAAAATTTACTCTCGTTACTGACCTGGGCAAAACTTTAAAGTGATTTCTGTTGGTCTCCAGTTTTGATCATGTTTTTTCCTATATTATATCACAAAGACTTCCATTTCCACACCCAGTACCACCCTTTTGGCCTTGTTATGACATACTTGACATCTCTTTACCACTCAATGGGTCTACTCAAGGCATCTTTACGTTTCAAGTTATTTTTATGCATTTTGATGCTTTAAATTAATATTGAAACTAACGTGGCTTGAGTTAGGTACTATTTCTATTTCAAAACAGGATTTGCCAGTACCAGGTACCAGCTCGTACCCTGTGGAGATACCAACGAAGCTGTTAAAGATTCGCACGTTATGGCCAAAATGGGAGACTGTGATTTACTTGATAGATGGAGTCATCACTCATATGGCTCCTCAGCAGACCGGAAGAGCACACGTCTGAACTTCAGTCACAAGCTTGAGTATT